>CALNHX010008231.1:0-63299 GCA_940337035.1 Agriotes lineatus
AGCACTTGTGAAAAGACTATACTACTTTTAACCAACTGATAGAGTAGAAGCCCCTCCCACAAATGAGCGCTAATATTGAATAGAGGATTGGTATCTGTAAACCGGATGTACATAGCTAAATTTAATAGAAATTAAGCGCTTTTTGAATTATACGGAGTTTTTTATTTGTAACGTGTGTTATGTTTCTGCAATCTAGGCTCTACCCAGTGTATACCAGTGAGATTAAAAACAATTAATAATAATTATAACCAATGTTCAAAAATAAAAGTACTGGTACAGAAGCTTTCTTTGGTAACTAGCTTGCGATATTTTCGGATGTTATAAAAGAGATCATTTGAGTCAAATTTGTTAATCATAATGTGTCCGATTCTTATCCATTTAAGTGCTAAAATATTGAACTCACATGCTCAATAACTGTGTCATTTAATACTATTTTCATTTTCACATGGCCGTGTCCTTTAAAAGCCATTACTTTAGTTTATTCAACAGATATTTATTGTAACTTTTAGAATTTCATATTAATACAACTTATTAGAATTGTAGCAGTGTTTGTATTTTAAATCAATAATTTTGTCAGTACAGGGACAAAATTGAAGATAAAATATGTGTTTTATATATTTTTTAACATAAACTTTCAAAGAGTGTCGTGTTGTCTTCCATAATATTTGTATGTATAAAAGCTACACACTTCTAAAATAACTGCTTGTTCAGATGTCTTTCTTAATATAACAAAACAACATTTCAGACATTTTCAACGCGAATCAAATTCGCACACATTGAAAATTTTCTTTTGTCTACTTTGCATCAGGTGTGATGTCAAAATGTCTAAAGAATTCTGTATAAAGTTCCTCAAATTTTAAATGCAAGAGGAAGTAAGCCCAGAATTTAGAATTATAATAACTATTTACCTTGATTAGCGCCTTAACAATAATTACGAAATTAGGTAGAACTCGGCTAGAGGTCCTTGTTTGCCTCCAAAAATGGGCTTTAAGTAAATATGCGATCTCTTTTTGGCTTTAAACATAATGGCATATAATTTGATCGTTTGCTTCAAGCGACTTCATTTCGGAGCTTACGGTTTGAAAAGAACCTTTGTACAAATCGGCTTGCAATATCGAATAGAGAAGTTTAAACCTTTATCTATCCAATGACTCGAAAAAGATTAGACCCCTTATAATAACAACTGAAGCAAAACGCCAGAATTTGTCAATGGTTGGAATGATTTTCTTTGGGCTTAATAAATTTCTTCTTCCTGTTATTATAGGTAAGTGGCCTATTTTTAACCACAAAGTGGTTCTATGAGCCCTTTCTACTAGTAAGTCGGGTGGATGGCTCGCCTTGCCCGTCGAAAGTTAGGAGAAGTTTCATTGTTAGGGGTTAACGACTACCACAGGTATCAGCGTGGTAGCCGAGGAGCCTACGGTTTTCAGAGTCGCCAGGAATTGAACTCGGGTACGCTGGACCATCCGCTCATGATTAATGAACGATTTCTATAATTATAAAAAATTCGCTTGAACTCAGTAAGAAAACCGATGAAAATATACTATTGTTCATTTTGATTTTACTGTATTTAACGGTATTAAGCTAATGTTGAACATATAACGGAGGATGATAAATTTTGTGGCCGAGGCCGAATGTGCCGATGATAATAAATTATCCCAATCAGTTATATGTAATATCGGAAGTATATTGTCTAACAGTGTTTGTAATATCTACTAAAAGTGGTCAATTTAAAGGTTTGTGATTTTAATATAATTAATAGAAATAGAACTTACTGGTAATCTGAGTTTCGTACATAATTTGGTAGTGTAGCAATGATTATAATGACCGTGGCTGTTAAATGTTAACGGCCTTGGCTTTTATGGATGATATTTCTATCAAGCAGACAGTACTGACATAGTACGATAACATGTAGGTATTATGAACAATATTTTTATTGATATTCGAGATGTTGGGTAATCCTTTTTTATACATTGCATTTCCATTGCGTTTTGCTAAATAAATTTATTTCCGTTTATGTATGTGAATTATAATACAATGCAGCAATCTGTCATAATCTTCCAAAGTTTACAAAGAACTTAACGTTTCCAAGAGTCTCATTTCCATACAGCCAAGTACAAATAAACCTGATTAAAGCTCTTTTACTGTTCACTAAAAATCAGACTTTACAAACAGCTCACGGACATCGTAATCCTTTGAAAATGTCGCCATCCGGAACTGCCCATTGTTTGGGAAACAAACAACAAAAGCTTGCCGAAATCTTAAAGATAACAGTGCACAGTTGGACGGCGATCTCACTACAGCAATAGTCGCGTTAGCGCTTACTATAGTTTTTTCTACAAATTTCCGTCTCCTTAAATATTTAATATTAGAAAAAATGCTTACTAAAATATTAATTCCAAATTGCTGAATCCATAGACTTAATGCAAATAAGAAAACTGATTTTGGTCTTCTGCCATGTTCGAATTTATTTGCAAACGAATATACTCGGTAACTTGTTCTTTTAATAAACTGCTAATATTTTCCTTCAGTCTTCATATTCTTGATACTGACTGCTAATTTATACTGTACGTCGATGTAAAATGGGGTTACTAGTAATCATGCTGCAAGTAGCTCTTCTTAGACACGTTATATACTCTTATAAATATAATTAAGTTCATATTGTAGGCTTATAAATTCGAGGTTCGGGGCTAATATATTTTTCTGGATTTAGATCGGCCTTTGTACATACATTTACACTTACACCCATAAAATTCCGGTACGCCCCTTCGGTCTAAGAGTTGTGAATTAGAAGGGTCTTTTCATGTGGCATATCGTCACACACACTCACTCGTAAAAATAAAAACATGCCAAATTCCACAATCAGACATACAAGCTACAATAAACGACAATACGACATTTAGCAGTACGTATTTGAGATGATAGTACTTACAGTGGGTTTTGTGGCCCCCGCTGCGTTCCCACGTAGCATCTAGTAGAGTACCTCGTCCAGTAACAATTTTCAGGTGCACCGCCGCGCCGATGATGTATCTATAATACTCTGCAATGCGGATGCGTATTGCATGTAGTGCCTATTATCCGAATTCTAACTAGACCAATGAGCTACAACTGCTAGTGTGATGTGCATCTACGATTGCCGTCCCCGAACAAGACCAAAATCATTAGGCATTTGTTAGAAAGGATCACTAATGAACTAGCTGCTTATCAGGTCAAGGGTTAGCGGGCATTTCGCCGGATGTCCATTAGTGCCAGGCACGATAGTACTATCTGCGGACCTCGTTGGGCACCAAAAATCACATTAGAGCCCTAGCATTATAAAACTGCCACTCCGGTCGTGTCAGGTTTCACAACATTCACACATGCACGTTCTCAGCTAACTGACCGCCAAGCCCACGAGATTTTAAAGCTATCCCCGACCCACTAAAATAACCGGGCTCGGTTCAATTCTCTAAATATTTAGAACGTATTATATTTAAGCGCCTGAATTATCCAAAGGTCAATAATCATACGAATACCAATAATTGATATATGAATATTTATATGCAACTCAAAGGACGCAAAGGTAAATATGACAACAATACGAATTATATAGACACTTACTGAACAAGTAAATATATCAATTTTGTAGTACTGCTATAATTTGCAACTCTTTTAGATGTAGAACTTTTCGTATCATTGAACATTTGCATATATATATATTATATGATGACATTTTATTACATAGAACAAGAGCAGCCACCTGAGTAGTGGTTGATTCCAGAAACATAATAGAAATGAATATTAAACTTTTACTGGTACAAAACGAATGTACCTAAAATGTCTTAAACATGCGTCGCCAAGTAATTATTTAAGTAATTTGTATTGGACTCCAATCGTCAACAATTATGTACTGCCACTCTGAGAGTGTGGCCGTTGTAAGTGCAGCGCTAATGGAGAAACCTCTGAAAGCACGGAAATTGCACCCCTCGCATGGTGCACATTAATGCAGCCCTGACGATAATTACCCCAGTGAAGGGTCATGTTAATTCAGGCCAAGTCAGATTGAAACTAACTTTGTGCATAATGACGTAATTCCCCAAATGGTTGGTGATACATTATACATTTATGCTCGTATCTCATTCGGCCCCTTCCCACACTTGGCTTAGATTAGCTCCAATTGCGTAACAATGCTCAGCTTTATCGCTTTATTCAAAGATGAAACTATTTGTCTACCTGAAGAGGGACCTGAAGAGGGACCTGGAACTATCTTAATCCAAACCAGAATAGCTAACTTTAAGTAGATAATTATTATCCACTTACACAAGCTGAATTAATTAATTTTTAATGTTTCCATATTTTAAAATGTTGAGGGTATTAGGCTTAAAGATAAAAACGATAAAAAAAGTGTGTATGTTTCCCCAAGCTATTCGTATATCGATGGGAAAAATTTCCAGATAATCTAGTCATTAATGGTACTTATGTGCGCATCAACGTTTAATTAATCGCTTACAGAAATTTGCTCTTCTCAGGCTTTCTATATTCTTCGGATTCACTTAATATTTACTCCAGTGTTAAGTCCTTTGATGTTGTAATTAACGTGTACGTCGATACTTTGTTTAGACGAAACACTATAGAGAATAATATATAACTAGATAATGGCGACTCTAAAATTAATAGTCTTCTAAATGATGTACATCATCTAAATAAGATCGTAAAGCATGTTCTTTTAAAATTTTAACAGCAATTGCTCTCAGATTGCAACCAATTCAGGTGTCAGCCATATTTAATACATTGTAAACTAAAAAATGCCCTTCATTAATTACCTCTAACTTGGAAGATCATTGACACTTACTATTACAATCGCAGCATTCATGTGGTATGACAAAAAGTAATGCCATTCTGCAAGGGAAGAAACTGCGCTCCAGATTGGAAATACTAATAAAGCGGACAATATCGATTGAATTTCAGTACTTTTTCGGTTGGAGTAAGCTGTCAGCCTACGTTATGGAAATTGAATATACCCAAATCTAAACCCTAGATTATTAGGGTAGAACAGGATATCGGCACACTCAAGTTGCGGTCAGTTCAAATTAGGTGGCTGTTGAAATGTCTTCGGCCTGGATATCTGCTACATTTTACCACCTTAACTTTATCAACGGTCATATAGCGAACGCTCTGTGAACTCCGATTAGAAAATTTTAATTATAGTTTCGGTTTCCCCTATTCCAGGAGAAAATTAGCGACAAATAGTAATTTTTATACGTTAGTATGTTCTAATATATGTACTTATTAGCATAGATAAGCTTAATAGGTTTTCCTAAAAAATTTATAAATTGTAGATAAAAGTGTTTTAATAAATGTTCATGCTTAATGCATAGCCAACAAAACAGAGCCACGGTCCAAAATTGGTAAAAAGATTGACATTAGTTGAAAACTGGACTTCTACAGTAAATATCATTACCAAGTAAGAAGAACAAATCTCTGCTAGAGTGTTTCCATCATGATTGCCGTATGGATGTCATATTTAGAACCTCTTTCACTGCGTTACACCGATTTAAACGATGCGACGCTGTAAGCTTTATAAGCAAGTCGTGGTAATACATTTCAGGAATAACGATACGTCGGGAGGGTGAGAGAATTTTTTATTCATGAAAAAACTTGTTCCGCTAATACAAAGACAATAGAACAAGACATAAATAATCATGCAAATAGCCTAAGCAATATTGAATCTAATCCATGGTAGAAGTGAAAATACACACACACTTGAACCTTAACAGTGAGAATTTCTCGCGAGATACTGTCATTGAAAGTTTCTGAGCGTCAGCAGTTATGTTTTTGTGCAAAACGCTATTATTGAAATCTTGCTGACTGTTTTTCCGGCGCGAGGCTTTAAACAATTGCCGTTGAAAAGTTACGAGTGAGCGGTTCGCGCGTGCAGTAAACTGCTGGACAAAATTATCGCATCACAAAAAAAAATTTCGTGAGCGTCTCTAGTCTTTTCCGAACAGATGCAGTTGTTTCGATTTATTATTGCAAAGTGTAGTTGGCTGCAATAAATGTCTCTTCAGAATAGTCCTTTTTACTGTTGCGAAGCTCTAACACTTATAATAATAAGAAACAAATAGTTTTCAGAATACTTTTTTGTGATAATTTTGTCCAGCAGTTTAGAAACGCATGTATGCGAAGTACGTTCGGATTTTGTAATACATAGTCTGCGGGCGCTGAAAAATTTGAAAATTAATATTTTATTTAGTCACGTAAAACATAAAAACTATGCAATTTTTTAGCTGCTGTTTAGTCCTTAAGTACCTATTGGGAAAATTAAGAGTATTCTAAAACAAGTTGTACGGGAGCATAGTTAAACAATGATTTATTTTTAAATATTTTGGTAAGACCAGGTTTGCAATACTAGCTTAGACTGCATCTTCAGGAGTAATGGATCAAAACCACTGGAAATCCTGTCTTAAGTCACTTTCTACCTGCAGCAAATAGAAATCGACTAGTGTATTAAAATTCAGCAATTGTAGACCCCCTGGCATTAAGTACGGTCCATATTATGCAAAACTACTTGAAATATGATACAGTCCAAGTTTCATGTTTATTAAAGTATTATACAAAGACATAAATAATTAGTATAGATTACGTCACCAATAACATCAAGGGATTTAGTGAATTGAATGTTCTAATGTTGCATCCCAGGACCTATTTGACATTTTTGAGCACTGATGTTCGCCGTGTAGTGGTGAATTCTCATGCTGCCTTAATTTTCTAGCTTACTTGAACTCATAGGTTTTTTCGATTTCTCCATATATACACACATCAAAAAAGTCTAAGGAACACAAGATTTAATCATATATATTTGTAGTTTTACTGTTTCTAGAATAAAACTGAAATAAGATTTGAACATATTAACATAGTGGCCTTAGGTAACAACGGTAAGCTATGTTTCGATGCTATTTTGTTTATCTTGTTTGTTTACATTTATGCTGTGAAGTTATACAGGCTATAGTGCTGCTTCGAAAAGTTAATGTTTTTCTGCAGTTTCATTTTTATTTTGCAACAATTGCTATCGGTTGTGTGTAATAGTGATGCAGCGTGATCAACAACGCCGTCATTTAAGCCAGGATGAGATGTTTCGGGCAATTGGTATTATTGAAGGTGGTCGAAGTCAGGCTGATGCTGCAAGAATTTTGGGAACATCAAGAGGAGTAATTCATCGATTATGGCGACGTTATCAAGAATCTGGACATCCACAGGAACAGCACCCAGGAAAACCGCGAATTACAACGCCGATTCAGGATAGATTTATAAGGCTAAGGGCATTACGGGAACCTTCAATAAATGCAACTGCTCTGGTTAGTGCTCTACAAAATACACATGATGTAACTGTTTCCAGTCAAACTGTCAGGAACAGATTACATGAAGCCAATCTTCGTTCTCGTCGCCCTTTAAGATGCCCAGCAATTACTCGCGGTAATCGAGAAGCTCGAAATGTGTGGTGTGCAGAGCATGAAAATTGGAATCAGCAACAATGGGACACAGTTCTCTTTACCGACGAGTCGCGGTTTGGGCTCTGTCCCGACACAAGAAGAACTCGTGTTTGGAGACGATCTGGCAATGAACAACGGCTACGTAATGTTCAGCAAGTAAAAAAATTCCAAGGCGGGACGATCATGGTATGGGGAGGAGTAATGACTGGCAGAAGAACAGAGCTCGTTTTAATTAACGGATCATTAACGGCAGATAAATATCGGGATAACATTCTGCAGCCTGTTGTTCTTCCTATAGCTGAAGAACTTCATCCAGATTTTTGTCTGATGCATGATAATGCAAGATGTCATGTCGCTGCTACCGTTTCTCAGTGGCTGGAAACGCACAATGTATCCATTTTACCATGGGCTGCGCAGTCGCCAGACCTAAATCCCATTGAGCATGTTTGGGACATGCTCAAAAGAAGAGTTCTTGTTGATATGGAGAATGTGCAGAACAATTTAGATCTTTTTAGATGCCTTCAGCGTCATTGGAATGCCATACCGCAAGAAGAAATTGACAATCTGATTCTGTCAATGCCACGAAGATGTCGAGCAGTTTTAAATGCAAGAGGAGGTAACACTAGTTACTAAATGGCGTTTGAATGTTAATTTCATGTGCAGAATTAGAAATTACGCAAAAATTAAAAATTACAAATTAAGTTAATACTGTTTCATTTCGTTAATTTTGTCTTCAAGTAATTTTTAGTGTAATAAAAATGTTCTGTAGAGAGTTAAAATAACTTAGTATAGATTCGGAAGTTACGTGTTGTTGTATATAATTGAAATATAGCTAAGCACTAGTCATTACTTAGTCTTTTTAATTAAAAAACCATGTGTTCCTTAGACTTTTTTGATGTGTGTATTTGAACATTTAATGTAATTACGTATAGAATTTTGGTGTATTAGATTTAGTTTTTTTTAAATCTGATTTTATTTGACCTTGGAATTAATTTATTCTTGCATTTATCGTTTTTTCGTGTTTATTATTTCTTTTATCAACACTAACTGGATTTACATTATCTAAACCTGGGTTTAATTATTTTGTCTACGCCCGCACACATTCACCCGGTCGTTATCATAACGAACGTGTTTGTTATAAAACAAATGCACAATTCACAGTTATACAGTGGGCTAAATATGTCATCTTTACCTAAGAATTGCTGACAATATGTCATTTTAACCTAAAAACTACTGAAAGTATGTCATTTTGACCTAAAAATTACGGAAATCTACTGACTTGTTAGTTGTCACAATGAAGCTGTTATTCATCAAGTTGCAAAAATGTGTATTTTTTCTGTCCGTCGAAAAATAGCGTACATAAATCGCTTGAAAGTGTATCGTACACTCGTATTTTAAGTCACTCGGCTCCGCTACGCTTCGCCTCGTTTCTCAAATATACTCGCACGATATACGTCACTTTCGCAGCTTGTTATGTAATATACTATTAACGGTTTTGTTTGTTATCCCTTGAAATAAAGCATCTTAAGGGGGTTAACATGTTTTCTATATTCAAAAACGCATATCTCAAAAACAGTTGAATTTAGAGGTATGAAGTAACATATCAAAAGAAAGATTATTACAAAGGCTTTTCAAAAATACAAAAATATACAGGAAGTTCCCTTAAAAAAAAACTCGAAATTATTAAATTTGCAAATGTTGATCACCCTGTATAGGATTAATACCCAGATCCACCATTTTATACTTGAAATGTAGTTCATGAAAATCATAATTTTTGGTAACGTTTTCCTTCATTCAATTGTTTTCTGTTGCTTATAGCAGCCGCCTGAAGTTCAGCATTTTTTTGCATAAAATCGTTAATATCTCCAAAACAGTTGACGTTAGACCCATACAACTTTATATCAAACTCATGAGTATTTTTTGAGCCACCCGGTATAATCAAAACTATTTTAGTAATGTGCACCACCTTTGTACCTACAACTTTTATATAAACAATTTTTATGTAACTCTCATAGTTTTAGAAATATCTTCCACCCTCGCATTGTTGCCGGGCCCTGCGTATCATATAGTTGACGGCCAAACTTCTCGGGTCGCAGACCCGGGACTCCCGGCCAAACATGCCGTACG
This sequence comes from Agriotes lineatus, assembly GCA_940337035.1. Taxonomy (NCBI): domain Eukaryota; kingdom Metazoa; phylum Arthropoda; class Insecta; order Coleoptera; family Elateridae; genus Agriotes; species Agriotes lineatus. The sequence goes on from CALNHX010008231.1 coordinate 9,597, forward strand.
ATGAATAAATAAATAAATGTATGCCCTTGATTGTTTCACTTACGTACTTAATTTTCACTAAGTGGTTGAACTTCGCCTACTGTTTCATCCAGATCTTCTAATTTTACTGTTGTTCTCTGTGTTTAAGACTACTCATATTTCGTTGGTTACCTTTGCCCTTCAATAATATTTGAGCTGCAAGCCACCTCACCTCGACTCTCGAAATGAATCACTGATATCATCGTTCTCAAGTTTTTACAATTTAATTTTTGGCTTGGCGCGGCGTTCATTTCCCTTTCCAATCATTTCCCTTTAGTTATAAAATCCATTACCAGCAGCTCTACTGTTTTGTAATGCTTTCTCCAGGAATGACTTTTCAGTCTGATCGTTCTTCTGCGTTGTTTTGTTCTTGTATATACTGTTTGACGCTTTTATCTAACCATCTTCTCGCTTTTTGACTCCTTGTGACTCCACATAAGATATGACCCCTTGCAAGGATTATGGATTTATAACTAGCCAGATTTCGTTAGCTTGCTCGCATTCCAGTGATATTTGGTCTAGCAGTCACCTTAGGCGGACTTTTTCTCAAAATAATCCACTATTTTCATCGTCCTCAAGTTTCCAACATTTATTTTTTATGTCAGCGTTGTTCTCCCTTTCCAGTCATTTCCCCTTGGATTATTAAATGAATTACAAGAAGCATTACTGTTCCGCAAATCTTTTTCCAGGACTCTAGGAATCACTGTACAGTCTCTGATAGTTCTTCTATCTCAGGCTTGTAATGGGTACGGTTCATATCGCTACAATATTTTTGTATATATTATAGTTTAAATTTAAGTCGTATGTGCGTGCGCATAACGCGGTGAGTTTGAATTCTGCGGTGGTCAAGCTTCGGGGGTGCAGAGGACAAGGGTGACAGCGGCAGATGCAAAAGGTCAGAGGGTGAGAAGCTGGCATCCCGTGTGGGGTGTGTACGTTAATTGTGTCACCCGACGTGATCCTTTGCTTCGACGCGAAAGCAAACGAAACCAGTGTGAGAAGCTGAACAAATTAGAGCAGTGACGATAGCCCATTTTGGTCCAAGGAATTAATTGGCAGCAAAATCAAAGGGCAACCTGCAAGGACGCCAAGGGTGGACGCCAACGCGCCAAATCCACACATGTTCCCGTTCCCGCCATCATCTGCCTAGCCCAGCCTTTGAAATCTTAACAACGGCACCGTAAGCGAGCTAAGTGGACAATACAGTGGTTAGTGCCTATATTTAAGTACTAATATAGCGTAAAAGTAGATCACTAATCCTTAATTAAGTAGATTAGTATGATATTAGCTAACTATTAGGGAATTAGGGTCGATTTAGTTATATGTATGTCAAATTGTTACATTTTATAAATTTTTAAGCGTAAAGGCTTTGTATTTATTGCTGTCTCCCATCGCCCCATTGCAGTAACCTGAATCGCCGTGAGTGTGGTCTCAGATGCCGAAAGTGAGCTAGCAGCCGAGGTAATTAATTATAAACAAATTTAAAGTAAATTAAATTAAATAATAAAAGCAGGTAGCTATCAAAAAGCACCGCTACAGGCTCGAACAAGAAAATAATCTGTTTGCTTGCTGTGACCACTCGTTTTGAAAGTAATTAGGTGCTCGTGCATTTTTTAGAAACAACGTGTTAGCAGTACCAAATTACAAGACACATTCATCATCTTCATTTAGCTTTCGATAACCGAATCCTCCGTGACAATGTTTGTACCTCTCTTGTTCTTCGCCGACATGTTCGTAGAAGGTGCTTTGTCAGGGTTGCTGCGCGATTATACATAACAAAAATTTGGTGTGATACATGCACACAACTTCCTTTTACAGTGACCTTATAATTATCCAAAAATTTGATTTTTTATTTTTAAGCTTTTGAAAAAAAATTACAAATTCTACAGAAACCGTACAAAATAGAGCGTTAGTGTACGAGACAAATTTTCTCTAAAATTTTGAGCTGAATTCAAAAATGTAATAATAATATCGGGTGTTCTATTTAAAATAGGAGTTAATAAAAAATATAGGAAAAAAAACAAACGAAACCCATTTTAGAGGTATTCAACTGGAAATCACCTATCTCACATCAATAAACATTAAAAATGTAATCAAAATATAAAGTTTTAAAAAAATCGTTAGAGCCGTTTTTGAAAAAATCGAAAAAAACTGAAAAATCACAAGAGTAAACATCATACTTCCGGTTATGCGATTTTCTTCAAAAGCTTGCTGTCGCATCTAGATAGTACACAAAACTTATATATGAAGTTTCAACGCCATAGCTCTTTTCGTTTTTGAGATATTCTGTTCACAGACAGACAGACAGACAGACCAAAGAACAAAAACATGTTTTTTTGGTCCAGGGGACTCTAAAACGTGAAGATCTGTTGAAAACTCAATTTCGAATTTTTGGGGTGAATCCAATACTTCTTTTATTGTAATAGTAGGAGAGCTGGTGACATTTTTTAGTGATGATTTAGTTAAGGCCTATATTTTGAGAGAATGTTACGGGAGGCATGTATAAGTGTCAGCTGTAAGAATTATCCTTGATAGCGGTATCGGAGGGAGGCAGACCACCCCCACCCCACACCAACCGGTGTCGTAATTTCTCGGAGCAAGAAGCAGAGGAAGAAATCGCGTGTTTAATAGAAAGAATTAGGATAAAGTACCGTATCCGTTAATATTACAGAAAAATGTTATTAAAAAAAGTTGTTCCGAATAGAAAATTATAGCCCGCTGCAAAATTTCATAAATATTGGATTACTTTTATGAAGCCGTGTGTATGACATGACCCATTTTTGCAAATCTTCTAATAACATCCCAGAGGCGGGGAATTTTAAAGGGTTACTCCTAGGGTACTAAAGAACATTTGTGCCAAAAAATCAGTACTGTATTGTTTTAGATAGATATCTATTATGCCTGAGATGTGTGATACATATACATAGCATATGACTAATTGTTCAAAATAATATTTATGAATATTGTTGTCATTTCATTATCTATAATCAGGTTATGATTTTGACTGGTTAGAATGTTACAAAAACTATAGGGCTCATGAATAAGCATCTATCTGTTGCAAAGTTGTAAAGAGGTTATCGACTACTTATAAAGGGTGTTTTTTTTTAGAGGGATACAACTTTAAATTGAAATAAAACACAGAAAGATGTTTTTAACATCCATGAAATTGGCTTTATCTGAAAGATAATTTTATGGCATTTATTTTTGAATATGATTTCGGGCATGTGACCGCGGCGGCTGGCGTGTACATGACGTAATCTGGAGATCCAATTTTCACACACTCTTCGCAGTAAATCAGGCTGTATTTCGGCAATAACGCGTCGAATGTTGGCTTCCAAGTGCTCAATTGTTTCCGGTTTATCGACGTAAACATGCGACTTTACATATCCTCAAAGAAAATAATCTAACGGCGTCAAATCACACGAAAGAGGTGGCCAGTTAACAGATCCATTTCGTGGATCCATTTTGTGGATCTGTTAACTGGCCAACTCTTTCGTGCGATTTGACGCCGTTAGATTATTTTCTTTGAGGATATGTAAAGTCGCATGTCTACGTCGATAAACCGGAAACAATTGAGCACTTGAAAGCAAAAATTCGACGCGTTATTGCTGAAATGAAATACAGGCTGATTTACTGCGAAAAGAGTGTGTGAAAATTGGACCTTCAGATTACGTCATGTATACACCAATCGCAGCGGTCACATGCCCGAAATCATATTCAAACATAAATGCCATAAAATTATCTTTCAGATAAAGCCAATTTCATGGATATTAAAAACATCTCTCTGTGTTTGATTTCAATTTAAAGTTGTATCCCTCTAAAAAAACACCCTTTACTACTCATTATAATTAAATTTGACAAATTCAGGCTTCCAAACTCTTCCGAACTTCAAGTAACAACAATAATTTATCCCCTCATTTTAGCTTCCATGTAGCCTACCAAGATCAATATAATTTCTTTCACACGGCCACCGAGATACAAAATAAATCCGCGAAGATGAAGAGGCGGCGGAATCTTTGAGTCATTTTAGACGAGACGCCGAAAAACTGCCGAAACGTCAGAGAAGTGTACCGCAAGCAACAGAAGTAGGGCCATTAAGCTTCGTGACGAGAAGCCTTAATTTGCAGCAAAATTACTTCTTCGTTCTACTTGGGCGTGCATCAGCGGGCTCGGAGATGAAATTTTCGCGAGCAGTATGTGGATAAAGGGGACGTGTTCGAGTTACGAATGCGAACATGGAGGAGGGCGTAGAAGACGATGCCGCTTCTTGAGTATTTACAAGCACACTTGGCTTATTTCGCGAGCGAAGACGGCTCACGGTTGGCGTGCCTGTGTCTACAACTTTGGGGCTCGTCTCAATTTCTGTCATAGGCATCGGAACATAATATTATCCTCGCTAATCTCTGGGGCTATGTTTCACATTAATGTAGCAGTATTTATGGTGAGTCAGTACCTTAAAGCCATTTATTAAAAACCAAAATAGTTATGCATCAATACAGTTTTGTTCGCAGAAATTTTTTCACAAGTGGAAATTTTTATAACTGGCGTTACATACTTTAAATGAATAGAAATTAAAAAAAGCGGATATTTTTTGGTTTTACTTAGGACATCCGAAAAAAGTTTTCCTATAAGGCTATCCATTAGACCAAATCCAATGCTACAAAAAAACGTTTAAAAATTAATTGTAGGAAAAGAAACACGAAGCACTCTATTAGACCTGGCAAATGAAATTTAAAAAAATATTGAGAGAAATGGACAAGATCGATAAGTGGGATACCTGTTATGAAGAAGTATACATCGCACAAATAGATTAATAACTATATAGCTTGATTTGCCTTAGCATGGCATCAGTCGATCTTTGTCAGTAAATTCATTTTCCTGTGACTGGAGCCTCTTAAGTTTTCTATTAACTGGAACAAGTATTGTAGTCGGTGTCTATCCTGGGCCTTTATCCTTCAGTTTTCCTTCAATTATTATGGTCTTCAATAGTATTTAGTGTCATAGTCTAGGTTCTATCAGAGTAACCCTACTTTTTATCATATCCTTCATTATCCTCCTCCCTTCGTATATTATTAGTAGCTTCAGCGTACTTATGCGAACGTTTTGTCCGTCCGTCCGTCCGTCTGTCTGGATCGCCTGTAACTTTCGAACGGCTACAGATATCGAAATTTTGAAAGGGGGCAAAGTTGTTGCTAAGGTCCCGAGCACCTTCATGCGCTATTTGGTTTTGGCGAAAGGTGGCGATTTTCCACTTTGCAAAAATTTCCAAGCATTGTAGCACAGTGGCGGCTTGTCCACTTGGCGCCATCTACAGAAGTTCGGTGGTCACGTTTTGAACTACACATTCTGGGTGCACTATAATACTTAATGTTTTCGCAGTGCTGAAGCTACTCTTTAGACCTGTACTTGAGCAGTTTATTTCTCCTATCTACTGACACGCTTGACAAAAGCATGCTATAGCAGGAATTTCTATACGGAAAAAATTTTAAATAATACTCAATAAATGTTTTATAAAAAAACACTGATTCAAAAATTGTCTTGTGGTCTGTGGTGTAACAAACTCTTGCCAGCTATATCCTTAACAGGTTAGTTAGGTTATAAACACCAGGTGCTCTGCTTGGGGGCAATAGAGCGCAAAAGCAAAAATACCAAACCGGGTAGAAAAAGGCCTGAAATATTCACCAAAACATCAGGCAACGTGCAACGACAAACCCAGGTTTACGCACCGGAGTTAAAAGGAGGGCACAGGTGAATTTTGCTTTTAAAATATTTTCTAATCCTGGCATAACCAGATTAACTTCAACTATTACACACACAACACATATGTGCTACAATAAACAATCAATGATATCGAAAGATTTTCATCCACACTTAAGTGAACCTTCGGAAAACATTCAACACATACCACAAGCAATCTATCAATTAATCTCCCAAGATAGCCACATGAAATCCCTCCCTCTTTCTACTAGCAGTTTTTAAAAAATTGCGAACATTTCCCTAAGTGAAAATTTTTTGAAATTCACCAGCCTCTACACCGCAAGGTAAATGAGGTTACAGATTATATATACATAGATGATTTTTGAGGCTTTCACGGCCATTGTCATTAAGTCGTTTGTTACTTATACATACATACATACATAGAGATGAAAAATGAGCTTAGGCAATCGAATCCACACCTACGAAGGAGCAGCGACCTAATCTACATTATTATAGGTGAAAATAGTTGCAAACTCAAGATAATTCCTACTTGCAATGTCTTTGACACAACGCTCCGTCGTTGTGATAGGCACCTACACTTACTTTTTTCAGAGACCTCAAGTAAGCTTGCTTGTTCTGGTCTGACACCTTCCAGTTCCTGAAAGCTGAATAATTCTCAGTCGACTCAACTGCACCACCATAACCATTGTTTCCATTGTTCATGGGCTGTGTCTATTGGATTTTTAAAGAATTTATTGTTTTAAGGATAGGTTCTGGTAGATTCTCCAAATTTGAAGAGTGAAGTGAATAGGAACTCTACTTTTGCATAGTTATCATCAAGAGCAAAGAACCACCGAACTAATAACTTTAGACTTTCCACATACAAACAGAAGCCGTCCTCCCCCACGGTGAGATCTTATGCAGAAAAACCCAATAATTCCATCTTTAGAATTGCATCCCAGTAATGTACGACTTTTTGTGCCATATATTGTATTCGTGCTTCCTTTGCTTCATTGCTGTGATCTTCTGTTCCTCGAAAACCTTCAACCTGGAGTTTTTCAAAAGCTTGGTCGTTCAAGTGCAGCATAATCCCGACCAATCAGCGTTACGTCGCTCCGAGCGGCTGGCGCAGAGAACTATAAATAGCTCCACACCGACCTTAAGTTCTCTTTGTAGAGTAGTGGTTAGCACATCTGCTTAGCATTCAGGAGGTTGCGGGTTCAATTCCCCTGGCCGTCTGCTCTGATTTAGGCTTTTAGGTGGTTTTCCTGAGTCAACAGAGGCGAATGCCGGAGCAGTACTTCTCCACCTTTCCTGGCCTCTCTTCCATTCTCCACCCCTCCTTTCTCTCACACATCCTATAATTCCTGTTCTTGGATGAAGAGGGCCACAAGATCCTTATAGCAGCCCCCCCCCCCCCCAGTTGGTGGAATTGAATTGACCCTAACCTTTACCTTTACCTACCTTAAGTTGTTAGTGCAATTTTCATTCTGATGATGCAAACTGCGAGGTCTTGCGAAACGTTAGTCAATATAGATTCACAAACAGCAACAAGGCCAAATCTGCCTAAGTATCCTCGTTCTCAAGGTTCTCAAACAATACGAGCCACCAAAGAGCATGGCCATTACGTGTATCCTTGCTTGAGTTCACAAGGTGCAAGGCACACTAAGCCAGAGAATGCTCGGTGTTTATCCACAGAGACTACGCGCTCTAAGCCGAAATTATATGTTAACAAGAATTATTTGAGTAACCGCGAAAACCTCAAACAGTATATAATTATAGTAGAGTTCAATACATCAACGAAGGCAAAGCTAATTAAAAGCGATGACATGGAGAAAGCTTTTCTATAGTTGAACGAGGCACTGATGAATGAATGCATCTATTGTGAATGCACAAAAGATATACTACTACTAATATTTCAATATTAACATAAAATTTACATTTTGTCATACAAGTTACTCGCCCCCAAATACTTTTGATGGGAATTGAACTATTGCTAGCATATTTCGGGTTTATTTAAAACACATTTGCGTTTATGTACTATAGCACATTTTTAATCTGCTTCAGACATCAGAGTTGTATTATACTAAAAAGTAATGTCTCCATTTTGCATACTTACAACGACGGGGTCACACAAAAAAGACTAGCTAACATACACACGAGACGACTTGTAAAACTACAGAATCTCGTCGTTATTGTAAAATAATGCTTTATTTAGTTCTGGTGCAACAGTAAACCATAACAACTATATCCAGTTCTTGAAAAGACTAACAACAACAATTTTAATGGCCAATTTGAAGGATGCTACTGCATATAGTGGCTATGAGATAAAGGCTATACAAGTACACATTCCCCTTTTTCTGTGACGTAATAATGTATCTCCTTTATTTAACCATAAGGAACTGGGTAAAACAAAGCATGTGCAAGTTTTGGTCACGTCGGCTTTAAATACCCCTTATTTTATAATGGTGTCAATGTGTTTGTACAAAATTATACTAAAAATGTCGCGCTATAATGAGCAAGCCCAAATTATTATTTTAAAAACGGCGAATTGTCCCTCGGGCGAAAAAGTCTAGTTTTTCGCCTAAAAATTAGGTTTAAAAAACTCCTATTATTGATCGATCGTACATAAAAATATAAAAGTAGCTTTTGGAATTTTGATGTGTTCTAACTAAACAATTGTAATTACTTACTAACGAAATCGCAGAAGCGGACTGCCAGGAAGGCAAAGTTATATTCAGCAGATCTGAATGTTTATTTTTGTTTACAAACAGAAATTTGAATAGCGACGGTTGCGAAAGCCTTTCAACCACCTACGAACTTTTTTTTCACTTCTTAAAAGGAGTCGTGGGTGCCGGATGACCTCCTGGAAGGATACTCCTTTGTTGCTTGAATTTATTCCGGTTTGATCAATACGAATTATTTAGTTTGTTTATTTTCAAGACGCCCTCTAATTTGCATCTAAATTCTGTTTCAAAATATCTGACTGTTTATAATACCGGCGATTGTAGATCTACGTACTAGTAGAAAAAACTGGGTTAAGACTTAAAGTAACCAATCGAATTTTCTATCTATCCGATTCAAATTCATATGTGTTACAGACAGTTGATTTGTTACCTAATATTACTGTTACGCTACATGTCAAAAATTATAAACCAATTTTCGCTCGTTGAAATATTAGAATACAGCGCATAGGACATACCTCATCGAACAATGACATTTCTCATTTGTAAGTTAATCACATAGGCATTTATCGATAGGGACATACTCAGCATCGGCACCGCAATATTGCCAGGGAAACGTCAATTTAGAACAACTGGAATTTGATATTACTTTTTTAAAATTACTGATATAGATTTAGTCACTAATTGTTTAGATAAATAATAATCAGTTAAGTATTGTTCAATCAGTTTAATAATTATACATTCATTCATCGAAAACTTATACACGAAACATATATTTTTGACGAGACGAGACTTTCCCAAGACCCACGACATTTATTTTAAAAACACTTAATAAGAGCCATTTTCCCTAATTCGCTGTTTACAAAACAAACCAATTTAGTTGTTACAGTCGTTAGAGCAAATTGCCTGGGCATGAGCAGAGCTCGAGCAAAAAACAATATGGGCAGATCTTGGTGCGAAGAGAATAAATGGACCTATTCGCGATTGCCTTGCGTCTTCCAGCGTGGGTAGCAATATGAAATGGCAGGAGCGCTTACGTAATTTTTTGGGATGGCTTCCTTGGGAAGCGGGTAATTAGAGTTGAAATCTCCGATCGATGACCCTGCTTTGTTTTAATTTTAAGGTCGAAGAGGTAGCATCGTCCCGACTGCCAGCAGCATCACGGTTGATAATTGGGCACACTTTGCAATAATCAATTTCTCATCAATAAAAATATGCGTTGCATTTGCCATTAACTTATTTAGGTCATTTGGTTACTCCCACAAAAAATTACAGATTTGCAATGCAAGCTATAACAGCGATATTGCCAATAAAATTTCAGAAGAAAATATTCATCATTCGGGGTCACCAAAATGTAATTAATTAACTACTGAAAAGCAATTAAGAAGATCAGTTGAATCTAAATTTGAATTGTGCTATTTACAATTTATGTCGTCAAATTGTAGTCTATGTCAACTGTATGAAAACATGGCAGTACCGATACAACTGCAATTGTAATTTCGAATATTTGACCGAGACAGAGTATTTGTGTAGTATAAGATACCAATATTAAAGTACAAAACATGTTTTCCCATGCCCACATACGAAAGTGACAATCTATTGACATTGTCAGTTGTCACCATAGAGCTGTCATTAATTAAATTGCAAAAATGTGTCCTTTTCGTGTATCATACGCTCGTGTTTTAAGTCACTCGGCTTTGCCTCGTTTCTCAAATATACTCGCTCGATATATGCCACTTTTACAGCTTTTTATGTAATATATTATAAAATATCAATAATTACTAACACTGGCATTTGAAATATAAACAATATAACCTTTCCATAATCTGTAATTTCTGAACTGTCTTAATTGCGTCGGGTTGGTGCTTCCGTGATCCATTGTCAAGGTTATTTTCCTTCACTTACAGTAAATGTTGACAAATGAGCAATATTTTTATTTTACATTGCATCTTAGACGAGGTTCAGGTGTATAAAATTTATTTTGTAAACAGGTTGGGCAACAATACAACAGCTCTGTACATACATTTGAATTAAATCTAATAGCTGTATTATTTCGAAGCATTCCATCGCCATATGGTCGTTCTGTAACAGCGATAATAATGAGCAGAATGGCGTAAAATCCGGCCAAACTGAAGTCATTGTCCAGTTATGAATGACGTTCGGGTTCACATATGCATAGTTAGAAATTTATGGTCTATAAAAATAACTTAACCCATTTGTGATTGTTTAAACGGTTCAACGTTTGAAAAATATCTAGAAACCATAGAATTAGGCAGAACTACAACAAAATTAATTAATAAAATGAACAGATGTGCCTTTTGACAAAAAAATGACATTGGTTAGTTTTAGCCAATCAGTATGATTTATCACTTGACATTAGTGCAGAAACTGTTGCCATTAAAGAGCAGAAAGTGATCACTTTGCGCATGCATTTGCACTTTTTACACCAAAGTAGCAAAGTGGGATTTTCGTTTATAAAAACCGTTACAATTTCATTAAAAATAAATATTATTTTTCTTCATTTCAATTTAGGCATTGACTTAAATGCTATTGCGGTAGGTTCTGCGACCCGTAATATTTTTAAAACTGCATTTCAAACTTCCAACAAATTTTTAATGAAAAATATACATATATGTGCAAAAACATTCACGATAGTCACCGCTTTTAGTATAGACTCTTTAGAAAACACTTGTACCCTGAAGTAATTACGCCAAGCTTCTAAAATGTAGCATTTAGATTGAGATATGCATGTACGTTAGTACAAAAAAATATAAAGCGTTTTTGTTATCTTTCAGATCTTTAAGTTTAAATTTTGGTTGGGTTCCAACCCTTATATTCTCGAAGCCCACCGTCCAATTCTGAACAAACAATGAGGAATATTTAACAGACCTGGGTTGCTGAAGTATTCGCATTGAACTACATTTGGAAATGTTAAGTATAGGAAACCTTACAAACATCTTGAAATTAATACAACTAAAATGTAAACTTCACTGGCAGGCAATAAATTGTTTTCATCAAATTTAAACGTATAGGCACCCTGTTCTACAATGTTACTGCAAATCGCTTAGTCTGCAAGTAATTTGAGGACGCCTAATGTATTCTTAAACCTGTAATTCTTTTGTTAGTGGTCTCGGTATCTTTTTTATCAGTTGTAACATTCATAGGTAGTGACTAACTGACAATACATCTATGCAAGTTGAAACGGAACTTGATCTAATTCCACGTAAGCCCATCGATAGTAATTACTAATATTTCAATACACAAACAGTTTGTGCATTTGTGTATTGCAATTGTAATAAAGTGACACTAGAATTAACTTGGTGCCAATAGGGGAACACACCCGGCAGCAAGAACCCGCGCTTTCGTGTGTGTAGTGTTTTTCGCGCGTTGCCGTAAGTGAGGTTTTTAGAGCGAAATGAACATTAATGGTCGCAGGTTGGTCAGAACAACAGGCAGAACTCGTGGTACAGCAATTACCAAGAGCACCATGGAGGTGCTAAACAGCGTTTGGTGATATCCTATCATGTTATTTGAGTATGTCGTAGTAGCCGACGCCAAAGCGTGTCTCAGCACCGGTGGGCGGTTTTGGGCAGCATTACAGCTACTGTTTGGACGTGTGACTACTATTATAGTAAACGGCGCGGCGCGTTGATACATATTTCGTGCGGAACCGAAATTTTACTATTACTTCAGAAACAACAAGGCCGAATTAGCCAATGTTTCAATTTATGGGGCACCATCTATTTCAGAAAATTTAATGACACGCACAAAATAAATGCGTATTAAAAACAGTTCCTTTGGGATTGATATGTTATTTAACATATAAATGCGCGTAGAAATAGCGTTTGCGTTTTAATTTTCATGTGTTATTTAAACCGATGTGTTTAGAAATGACCATTTATTTTAGAAGGTAGTTTTTAATTAAGTACACTATTGTTTTATGTTGTGTATTTAACTAGCAATATATATTTGTTTACTCATATACTAGCAAATTTGATTTTTATTGTGAGTATTGTTTGAAGTTCAAGTTTACAGGTCAACACGAGAACTGCTTGGAAATAATATAACTGTTTTATAAAGTAAAATATAAATTAATTTAACAAATATTCCAAACTGTGAGTAAATCAAGATCTTGACAATTTAGGTATTTATAATTAGAAATTATTATTTTGGAAGACAGATAATTTAATTTTACAAATAAATAATTTGTAAAACTTTAATAATTGATCCAAGAGGTTAAATGCATTTTGAAGTTTAGTTGATTTTTATTAATGTGTCAAGTCAAACTAAATTTATTTTTTAATTTAAATCTTTATATAGTAAATTTCGGAGTTACTCAAAAGTGAATAAAGATATTATTAAAGTAATAAGATTATAGTGGTTAAATGTATACTGGTCAGAATAGCAAGAATTTTTATTGTAAGATATATTCATTTGACTGAGAGTAAGGTGTTTCATTGCTCTGAGCTAGATCTAGTTGTGGTAAAATGTCAATTGTGTGCTGTTATATGTTTCATTAAATTGATAAAGTATAAATTAAAAGATATAAGGTTATTTTATACAAAAAAAATGATAATCCATGAATATAATTTGTCAATATACACCAAACTAGGGTATATTGCAAGGGTTACTGTTTAGCATAACCGAGGGTAAAATGAAAAGCCAGAATGCTAAAGAAGGACCCATACTGAGCTATAAATATAGCTTAGCTCAGGAAAGATTAAGATGGAAAGTTGCTAAAAATCAGTCGATGGATTGACTACTCTGCCGGAGAAATAATTTATAATAAAAAAATTAGCCTTTTACCTAATTTCACATACATATATTTCATGTTTCGTTCAGGGTCCTGTTTAAATCATAAGGTGTAACTAAAGTACCAGTAGTTTAAGGGTTTCATGTATCTAGCTGCTTATAACTACACAAATTATAAGTTACAGTACTTTCTTAATCGGTTTGATGATCGTTGACCTAATTAACATTCAATTAAAACAGTTTTACACAAATTTCACCGTCAATTACCCAATAGTACAAAATGGTATACTCTAATAATGTACTATTCGTGCCTTACTTTTAAAATACAAAAATATCAACTTCTGCTGTATGGCAATTATATACAATCACTATCGATAGTTCTTCTAATGGCAAGGGTTGATAATCGCTTTCCATTTATGTTAAAAATGAATTTTTTGCACTTCCGGGACTAAAGTTGATACTTTAGTCCCCGTAAACAGGGACTAAAGTAGCTCATTTAATCCCTAGGGACTAAAGTAAAAGTGATACCGTAACTATGGTAAATTTATGTACACACGAGGTTAGTAGGTTAGGCTTTGTTTGTCATTTGACACACACTGACGCAAAACTTAACCTGCAAATCTCGAATTTGACATATACTGACAATACACTTCAGTACTACCAACTGATTCAAGCTATAAAGGACCTGCTGCAATTCAGTTTTTAATAAATTGTATTGTCAGTTTCCAAATTGACAGATTCCAAATTTTGGAAATGTTTGATGATAATGTTCCCAAAAGTTCAAAAAATACCGTATATACCTCGGGACTAAAGTGCCTAAATCCCTTGAGTGGTTGTTGCCCTCGGGCTTCGCCCTCGAGGCAACAAACTCCACTCGCGGGATTAAATGGTGCACTTTAGTCCCTCATGATATAATATACTATTTATATCCGCAGATTGCAAATTACAGGGTATCTATCACATCACCTTAAGCTGTCACCTATCTCTTATAGAGTGTTGACCTGTAGCAGCATTGTGAAACAGCTCCGGTATTTATGTTATGAGTATTTGTTGAAAGTGAAGCATGGGCATCATTCTAAGCTATTTTTAACACGTTAGTCAATTAAATACCAGTTGATATCAAGTATTTGAAGTGTATTTACATTCACTGTGCTTAAAGCATTTTTATTTATTACTAGTCCCCCTCTGCTATATTTCAAAGTTAACCGAAGTTACTCCTACAAGAGCAAACTTTTTCGTTTTACGAGACGTGGCGGTGGCTCGGTAGCCAGCCGAGAAACCGAGCAGCCAAGATGAATAACCAAAGTTTCCTTGCGATCGGTGAGGTGATTCCTGAAAAAATCCGGAGCACCTGCTCCGTGCTCCGATGGCTGGTTTGCGACTTGCGAGTCGAGTTGCTGGACGAAGAACATCCATGCGTGGCTGCTCTGCGGCTGCAGCTCTGGTTTTATTACGCGATGCATAAAGCATGAACCGCGATCTGTTATATGTCTCTGCCTCAAATTGCACTGGATTAAGTGCGGATAATAAACCCGCGAGTATGATTCACATTTCACGTCTTGACGGCGAGATGAAGTACACGCGAACTTGTAAACACTTCATTATGGTAATTCTGCCATCAAGCCTTTAATTCGCTTTCCCTGTTCGGTGTGGGTTTCTTAGGCGTAATGAGAATAAATTCATTGAATCAAAACGAAGAAAAGGTACACGACACAAACAATCGAATGAGACATCTTGCTATTCTATTGTAGGAGTGTAACACAATGGTTATTAAAGTTTATGGGTTATTACTAGAGTCCGTCAAAATATTCCCATATTTTTACAAAATATAGCATAGCAAAATAGCATTTATTTTTCAAAATATGGCATATAAAATGGCACTTATTTCAAAATAAAGCATAAAAAGGTAAGTATTTATTTCGAAAAGTTGAAATTTTAGAAAAAATTTCACCAGTAATATTAAAAATCCCACAACACAAATACAAAAGACAAAGTAATCTGATAAAAACGACGGGCACAAAACAAATAAGTGGAACGTAGGTATCCGAGGTGCATTGAAGGGAAAGGGGAGAGCGTGGGGTTGTTGTTGACAACTGGACGTAACGGAATACTTACCTGAGCGTTGAGGCGCGCGACGAGCGGTCACCCCCGCCACGGATCATCGACCTTAGTACCTGGCACTTACCAAAATTTTGAAATTTGTAATCCCTTTTGTTGCGAATTAGCCATATAATATTGATTTTGATTGAAATATAGCATTAAAATATGGCATTTATTCAAAACATAGCATTTATCACGAAAAAGGGCATTTTATAGCATTTATGGCACCAACAAATGTGGTTCATTCCACCTCTTACTACGTGAACCGCCTAAATACAAAATCTGGCCCTCGAGGGGCCTACAGTAAGAAACATGGCAAAATGGCATTTGACGGACTCTAGTTATTACTTAATTAACATTATCTACTTAGCCACGACATTTTTTAGAATTGGTAATTTCAGTAGTTGGCAAGTACACGGTCAGAGATTCGGGTTTTTTACTAACATACTTGAGAGGTAGTCGTAATGGTCTTGCGAGAATGTTTTTGCTTGCGAGTTAACAGGAACAAATAGAAGCGGGTTCGAATCCGGTCAAAAACATTTTTTTTTATATTAAATGTGTTTATACTGGGTCTAATCATTGAAAACCGTGAGATCATTAAGAAACTATATGGCGAAATTTGTCTAGAACCAGAGGTGGCAAACAATTTAAATTTTCTTCCTTCTTCCCTTCACGCTCTTTAATAGGAGTAAATTTTGGTTAATCTATCTCCGTTTATACCTTGATACTCCTTTTCCATTTCTAATTCCTAGTTTAGCGAGATCCACAATCCAAGTTTTCGTTAATTTTACTTGGGGAAACTCGAAGGATGGTTGCTATGGTACGGACTAACTCCTCTAAAAATTTCAAGTTTCTACGCCTTCTGGAAGGGGTCGAAACGTGACAAGCTGAATTTTCTGAAGGCCGTCATATTGGATTTGCCATATTGAATTTGTCATATTTGGGATATTTCACAACAACCTTAGAGCTCAAGCAATGTCTGTTGCGAGTTTTAGATTTCTAGTTGATCGGAAAGTGCAACAAAATCAGGTCACACTTTTTTTGTAACATACTCGTTTCATCCCTTATAATTCAACATGCATGTATTATTTTGGCATTTTTTTATTTTAAGGGCTATTTGGATTATTGCGATAATGTTCAATATATTTTTCATGGCCCTAAACCGACTAGGTTTATGAACTGAATGAATCAGTCAGGAATTCCACTTTTCATGTAACCTATATCATGCATCTTATATCATACAGTGAGGTAGTTGAGTTTGGAATAAATTCAGTATTTCCTAACATGTACGTTTCCGGCTAAAAAGCTCGGACCCGTCAATTTTGATTTTTATTTGAGCATTTTTTAAAATAAAATGCATACATACAGGGTGTCCCGTGTATGAAGTATGGCGTTATAGATGTTTTTTTTTAATGGAAACCCCCCTTTTTTTATTACGGAATCTGAAAGAACGCATCTTTTTACTTACGTTAAGTTGATTTTTGAGTATAGATCAGATGATCAAAAATTAAGAAAAAATTTAAAAATTGCAGAATACTAAGTTTAGTAATTTCTAAAACAACTAAATTAAATGTATAAATTGTGCACCGTTGTCTGCCTGACAGTAACTACGACGACGGATATGTTTTTTGATGATTGCTGTCATTGATAAAAGCGTAAAATCACACTTCTTAAAATCAAATTTAGTATTTTGCAAATTTAATTTTTTTTTTCTTAATTTTTGGTTATGTGACCTATACCCAAAAATTACCTTACCGTAAGTAAAAAGATGCGTTCTTTCAGATTCCGTAATAAAAAAAGGGAGTTTCTATTTAAAAAAAAAACATCGATAACGCCATACCTCATACACGGAACACCCTGTATGTATGCATTTTATTTCAAACAATGCTTAAATAAAAATTAAAATCGACGGGTCCGAGCGTTTTAGCCGGAAACGTACATGTTAGGAAATATTGAATTTATTCCAAACTTTACGACCTCACCGTAGATCATGTAGCAGCTAAACTGCAGATAAAAATATCATGCATCGTGTAGCAATGATACTAAAACTAAAGTATAACGATTAATCAGATTTTTCCCAACTCTGATCTTGTATGACTAGTATGTAAACAGATGCTTCTATAATTTGCGCATATCGTTGTATGGATAGATGTCAGTATCTCTGTCTTCCAGGTATTTTTTTCTCCCATATTTTTCCATTATTTTATGTATTTTTTCCTTAACTCGTTTCCTCCTACTATTAGAATTTCTATCAAATCATTACTCTCCTGGTGCTTCTCTATTTATTGTTCTTAAGATCTCTTCGTAAGTAGGAGCTTTAATACCTGATTTGGGTCCCTCGTACGAGTATGTTCTTACTTCTTGTTGCTTTGGCATTGGCCTATTTATCGAGTTCATGAAGTATTCTTTCTATCTATTGGTTATACTGATTTTATCATTTAGTAGTTCCACTGCCTCCTACACTTACAAGCCATGCTGTTGGAGATTTGGCAATGCTGCTGGCAAATTACTGTTTATTTATAAAAACGTCTGTTCAAATGTGGCGTGTGATTAAATATTAATATGCTGCTAGTATTTATGGGTTTTTAATAAATATTTCACTGAAATACGACCGAGGTAAGTAACAATCTAACCTCATTTTGACTGAATTTCTTGAAACTTTTAATTTTATATTTAGAATGCCACGAAGACGCGGTGTACCAACCACAACAGTACCTTAAATGAAAATCGTATGAAAACTATAACAACATTTTCTTTTCCAATGGACGAGATCCGAAAGATAGCATGGCTTTGTGCAACAGCACGAGAACATTGGACCCCAACTAAAAATGCTGTCGTGAGTGAAGGATATTTGAATGGAAAAGACATTTGAAAACGTTAGAAATAAGAGTGAGAAACTGCAGAAGCTGTTGCTGCATCACCCTCGATTAGCTGACAATGCTGTCCCAAGCGTATTTCCAAATTTACCAACATACTTGTCGTCGAAAGCGCCTCAAGAAAGGACAAATCCTGAATGTAGAAGAAGACAAATATTGGAAAGACATGCACAAACAGTGAAAGTGTTTTTAAATGATGACATCAGCAGTTTTTCGAAGTTTATGGAACAATTTACGTCACACAAATTTAGATGTTACCGAGCAGATAAGTTTATTATGTTCAAATAAGATTATTTACAGTAGTAACACCATAGTTTTTGCATGTATGTTGTACTCCCAATCAGCAGTGGTGTATAGAAACTTATAAACTTTAAAATAATTATAGAAATGTTCTTTTATCCATGGGTTACATGGGTTAAGTTGTTTTATTTTTATAAATATACTGTTACATGTTTGTATTATTTGAGTATGTAAATAAATGTTATAATTACAGAAGCTATATTTAGTTAATTACAGAGTATAATATGATAAAGGGTAAAACTGTGCTCTTTAGAGCAAAATTATTTCAAATTTGAGTACTGTAATTTAGGACCACCAACTACCAGAGATCAAATGTATGTTGCAAAGTCTAACAGCATGGCTTGTAAGTGTAGCAGGCAGTGGTAGTTCTTATTTTTGGCCTTGCTGGATCGTGTGTGGAAGCCCTTCCGCTCAAGTTTAATCTCTTTGTAAAACTATCTTATATTTCCTTTTACTTGGAAATTCTCCAGGTTTTTTTTATTTACATGTTCTATTTTCTTCCTTCTCAGTAGCCTGTACGCTTTATTCCGAGTTTTATTATACTCATGTTGGATACTTCTTGCGTCTCTTATTGTAATTTAATAAAGGCTCTTTTCTTGTGAAGCTTCTAATTTTTGATTAAACCATATATCTTTCTTTGTCGTCTTTTCCATCCCTAACACTTCTTCCACCGTTTAGGTCACCTAGAGAACCATTTTCCTGCCGCCCATCTCTTATGTTTCGTTCTAGTTCTATTGAATGTTCTCACGGTATTACTATCTATTTCTATCTTTTCTATATTAGTTTTTTTCATTCGTTTTCCTCTTGTCTTTGTTATTTATACCAATTACATCTACAGGTTACTTTTGATATTTGTTATATTAGTATTATGTTTCTCTTGTATTATTACAAGATCAATTTGATATTTAGATCTACCATCATTTGATCTCCACGCTATTTTAAATGTCTTTCCTCGGAATTGTATATTGCGTATTATCATATTTTCGGCGGCTTCGAATTGTATTACTCTAAAGTCATTGTCATTACGATTATGGTTGGTAATTATTTCTCCTTATTGTTTGTTCGTAGTATTTGGTTGACACCATGTGTGGAGTAATAAATATCCCCCACGACTATTTATAACCCCGCATTGCATTGTTAGAAAAACTGCAGTTATTTGTCGAACTATGCAATCAATCCCGATGAAAGGTGGTGCAAGCATTATGATATAGGGTTATTTTAAGTACACTAGAGTTAGATTAGATGTTATGTATTTTCATAAGTTTAACTTTTAATGGGTACGAGTATCTTGACATGACAACGTTAAGCAATTTTTCAGCAATATAATTCTTGAAAAAAATGCTCGCTTCGTTTATCACAGTGATTCCCAAAGTGGGCGATATCGCCCCTTGGGGGGCGCTGGAACGATCCAGGGGGGCGATAGTAGCCTCCTGTGTATTTGGGGGGGCGGTGAATAAAATAAGGGGACGTTGAAAGCTTAAAGAAGGAAGAGAAGATAAGAAGATTTAGAAAAACCATTCGTACATATTTCATCTGTTGTGTAACATAGTGTAACATTATTTTCCAAATAAACACACAAATGCAAGTTACAGATTTATTTATTCCATGAAGACTATTTACCATTATTAAATGTTCTTATTCTTCTTCATACCAATTATTACTTTATTCATTCAGTCTGTTTATTCTTCTATTCTTTAATTTTACTTTATCACACACTTTAATACACCATCCAGAAAGTAAATACTATTATGATAAAGGGCTTTTATTATTCAAATTTGCTTTTATTCAAAATACAGGATACAAATTCAGAAAAGGTTTGCTTATTTTAAAAATATCATTTTCTCTAGCAATAATTTATACAAAATTTCTAAATGGTATATTTTATAATAACATTTCATAATTGACTTTTTCCGATAATCATTTAAGTTTGGCTTTCACTTTAGTTATTCCGATTGTCAGTTAATACCTACAAATTAAAATCTAAGCTCTGATGTTACCAAACAACTATCCCAACTAAATCAACTTATATGCTCGAACCTTTTTAATAAACTATTCGCAATTTAACAGTAACTGTATCTAATGTATCATTCATTAAACAATTCTCAAATATTTATCTTGTACTTTTAATGTATAAATCCTTCCTTGTACTTTTTAATTCCTAATTAATTTATTTTTTCAAAATAATTTTCCACCTAAAAATACTCTTATAGATAATTATCAGTCTCAAGAAGCTATCACTACAATATCTTTCTGTTTGTTCGCTTAAAGAATGTAGATTTCCAGGGGGCACTGGGTAATTTTTTTTCTGAAAAGGGGGGGTAGGCCAAATAAGTTTGGGAACCACTGGTTTACCACAATTAAACGGCATTTCTGATATGGTTTTTAACAAAATTAATAACTCTATCTTAAAACAAACAAAAACAGCGAAGGAAGAATCTAGAAAACTGTTCAGTTAAATTACGCCAGTTGCCTTCTGAAGTGGCAACAACCAAAAGCAAAAGGTACTTCTGTATGTAAATTCCACCTACACATAAGGCCGACAATGAAATGTTAATTTAGTTTAGTAATATGCTAAACGGGAATTTAATTCAACAAACGAGCTATATTAATCCGCACTTGGCGTTGCTCTCATGCGTTTGTTCTAAGTTTATTTGCCTTTTGGGACGAACAAACTGAAATCTGCATGAAGAAGTTACAGCTAGGTGTTTGTGTTGTGTTGTTGATGGCAAAGTTAATAAATGCTAACAAGTTGTATGCGGGGAAGTTTTATTAAATTAAATGAAACCCATTTTCCACACAATTTCTAACGCCAAAATGAGAAGACCTACATTTCCCAAAATGCATTCTGAAATTAGACTTCGACATAGTCCACATAATTCATACGCATTTGTATTGCAAAGGCTTTCCCCAAATTCCCAGCGAACTTGCACAATTAAACAATAGAAACGCCGGATGAATTAAGACTGTTATTTCTTCATAGCAATTGTGTTTACTAAAATATTCGCTCCTTTCACTCCACCAATGCAATTCACAAAATTGAAATTTGACGAACAGATTTCTCCGAGGCGTATTCTGACAAACGCTATTCAGAGCAAATTTCTTCGCCGAAAATCGCTGGAGGCTGAACTAAATTTCCCAATTAGCATCGCCTGTGTTTCTCAATTACCTTAATAGAGAGAGACCCGTTCGTTGTGGGGGCACCCACTCAGAAAAACACATGAAGTACTTTGTTTTACAATTCGTGCATCCTCTACAGCGCCGCACCTTTTCCTCATCGAGGCATCTTCGGTCGCTCGACCGTGGAGCATCTGCTAGGATCTTTGTGCAGCCCTAATTGCGTGAGCAAATTAGGAAGTTCGCTAGCGAACCTGTCTTTTATGAAAGTTTCAAAGCCGTAGGTTACAAAACACCTTTGTGAATATGGCAGTAATTTAAAATGGCAATAAATCGCAGATCGCACTCTTCTACCTGTAGAACTTTTTAAAAATAAATAGTTGGAAATCTAGATCATCGGCTAGTTGTTCACGAGAATTAAACAAATTTGGTTGTATGATATTAAATACATATTAACTGATGCGCTGAAGCTCATCTCAAATTAAGAGCTGACAGCCCAAATTGCTTAAACAAAAGTAGATGGATATGCAATTAGAATGGAGAAATAGGTAAATAATGCATTAATGAAGATAACAATAAAAAAGCTAAACGTTTATCACGTGGAGTTATTTGGCATTAGCAATTGATGTTTATGAAAGCAACCGCATAGAAATCGTATCATGGAAATAGTAAAAGGAAGTGAGAATAAACGAGAAGTGCGAAATATCAAACGAACACCTGATGGTCAAAGATAGGATTAGTTTCTTTGGTAAAGCAACAAATAAAGATACAAATAAGTCGAAAAGATTACATATAATTAAAAATTACAAAAGTTGCAACTTGAAGAGGTGCAAGCGGAATATAATAAAAAGCAAGAGAAAATATATACGCAGTATTTAAGAAGAATAATAAATCTAGTAATCTAAACCAAACATCATATTGGAGTCAACATATAACTAAATTGATGACAATGAAAAATTGTTATGAAGAAACACTAATACAATTATAAACGATTAAAGAAGAAAAATTGTGGAAGGAATTTCGAACAAAATGGAAAACTTGAAAGTACACATTTGGCAGAAATGGAAGAATTTAAATCCCTAATCACGCAAATGAACACAAACATATTGGAGTTTGAAAAACTGCGA
Organism: Agriotes lineatus; assembly: GCA_940337035.1. Classification (NCBI taxonomy): domain Eukaryota; kingdom Metazoa; phylum Arthropoda; class Insecta; order Coleoptera; family Elateridae; genus Agriotes; species Agriotes lineatus. The sequence continues at coordinate 32,265 of CALNHX010008231.1, forward strand.
TTAACGGGACAAAAATGGGACAAGGAGAAAAAGCAGTTAGGTAGAAAAATCGTCGGCCTGGAGGAAAAATTGAGGACGTTAGAAACAAGACGAGAAATATCGACATTGTTATAATAGGGTTGAAACCAGAAGAAAACATAAAATTACTGAAATAGGAGTTAGTTCAAACCCCGATGATAGAAGCGGCCTACAAAATTGGCAACAAGGGAAAATACACAGTAAAATACAGAAATACAGAATTGGGAAGATAAGCTAAAAGTTATGAATAATAAATACAGACTAAATAAGGGACTAGAAGAGCCAACGTGGGATCAGATAATTTCTTCGTGAAAGTAACAATATAAGAAGAGACGGTGCAAAAGTTAAAAGGAGAAAATTGAAATATGAAAGCTTACAAAAAGAAGAAATACAGACGAAGTACATTTTAGAAATGAAACGTAGAATACAGATTATAACAGGAGAATATCAAGAAACAAATGTAGACAAAAAAGGAATAAGGTAAGGAACATTATTTCGGAGATGGGAAATAGTACTATACTTATAGAACAAAAACTTGAAACATCAAAAGCCAAATGGATGGACCAGGAATGCTGATAAAGCGTTATAGTCAGGAATTACTAGAATCAGGGAACATCAATTCAATCATAGGGTGTGCATCAAAGATATAGGTACACTATTTGAAATTACCTTGCGGATCTAAATTTGGAGGGCTCTGTTCTTTTTTACGATTGCAAAAAACCAGAAAAAACATTCTTCGATTTTTTTGTTACTGAAAAATGATGAATTTATAATTACAAGCTTAGTTTTGAATATTTCTCAATGATTTTTGAACTACTGAAAAGCTTATTGTTTTAGATTCAGATGATGTCAACACGTCAACAGCAATGTATTAAGTGCGTAGTGACTTGCCGATAATACTGGCTATAGATGCACGACCGCTTGTTGCGACGAAGCAATAAGCGAGAGTGTATCCCCAGTCAGTATTATCAATGCAAAAAGGTATGACAACATACTGCCAGTGTCAGTAAATGATTTTTGGTAAATGATAACACGAAATTAATAAGTGTAACGGTGACTCTTATCAATTTAACACCATCCGATTGGTCTAAAATTTGAAATTTGATTGGTTTTGTTGGCCGAATCGCGTCATTTGACATACGCATGTAATAGTCATATAAATCTCAAAATTATTTTTAATAAATGCCACAGAAGTTGTTTAAAGAAAGCGTACCTGGAATGCGCGGTATAAATTTCAGCATCGAGGTATTTTGAAAACTATTGCACATAAATGCATACTTCTAGCGCATGAAATGTGTAGAAAAGAATAAAGAAGTTTTTAGTAAAAGAATTATCTGTATTGATTTATTATTGTAAAAAAATACGACTTATTTCCCGCTGCGGGTTTTGGTTGATACGCGTGTCGCGCCTCGCCAGTCACTGATTTGCACTACGTAGCACAGGAAATAAAGGGATCACGTCGGGACTAGTTAGAGGAAAGCTAAATTTTGGCCATTTGTTAGATCACTACTAGAGATATATTTCTCAAAACTCCCAGCCCCTCCTCCTGTGGTTACCCCTCAGTGCCTCTTCAAACTTCACATTCGCCGACTTTAGAAAACTACTTTATATCTTATTAACCAAGGTCGTAACGGTGTAATTTTTTTGTTTGCGCTATTGTATACAGATTGTTCGTAATTTTAATGGAATCGCAATAAAGGTATGTTAATTTTAAAATTCCAAGTTTTGTGTTATCCTTGTAGTTTGGTTAAAAATGAAACAAATCAGTTACAATATATAATACCATCCAATTTTAATTATTTACAGTAGAGACAGTCAAAATCCACAATACATACATAGTCACTCGCCAAAAATGAGTGTAATTTTCGTTTAGAAAGACAGGTGAGTGGTGACATGACTCTCCATTGCAGTGCTAGCACATTACGGAGCAATTCAAAATCGCTTTTTTGCATCCAGGAGAAAAAGATAGAGGAGCCTACATTAGAAGAGATCAAGAAAGTAATAAAAAAACATGAAAGACAGCAGAAGTCCCGGCGAAGACATGATACCAATAGAGATAATCGAATGTGGAGGAGAACAGCTAGCAGAAACAGTAAGAGAGTTATTAAGGGATATAAACTAAACGAGGGAATGCTCTAAAAATGGACGAAAAGGGATAAGCCCCAATGTGAGAACAATAGAGAAATAGAAAAACAAATAAAGAATACTTCAAAACTTAGGAGGGCCAAGAGAAGTTCTGGGGTGCGCGAGTAATTCGTAATGAAACTAATAATTTACATTACCAAAGCAAACTTTTAAAGTATTCTATTTTAATCATTTATTATTATAGGTGCGCGCTGGTTCTTCCACCTAAAGTGAGAGTGCGTGGTCAAAAAGGTTTGAAAACCGCTGCTGTACAGGATGCCAGAGAACAGAAACGCCAGAAGAATGTTGTTCGGCAAGTAAATACCGAAAGAAGACGATGAAGGCCCACAATAAAATGGCAGCAGAGGAAAAAAGTGGAAAGATAATTTACCAAGCCCCACGCCTCAACAGTCTCTATAAAGCTAGTTATATATAATTATATATAATCTAAGTTAACCCGAAAACAGAAACGACAGTTGGGCACAATAATATAAAGGCTAGAAAGAAATGGTGAAGATTTCGTTGTGTTAAGGCTTCAGTCGTTCGTACTGAGAAACAGAGGCGAAATAAATAAGCAAGCATTTAAAACGATATAACAAACTTTTACTGTCGGTGATTTTTGAAAACTTTGTTCAATGGGTTTAATTTGATAATCGTTCTTGACATTTTTCATAAGAAAAAAGACAGAAGTGGTTCAGTAATAAGCACAAGTGTTGGCATGAAGCGGTTTTTGCCATGCGCTGTTTGTGCTGCCCGCTCGTTTCAGTGTGGTATGGCCGTTATCATATTGTGTTACACACTATATGAACGCGTCATATATGCAACGACTTCGGCTAAAGATAATTTGCAAGCGACGGAAACAAATTACTGCGACGCCTAGATGGAGCAAATCGGTTTAACATCGAGTCGGCGATTTACCACTACCTATCGTTAGTTGAGAGTACGAATGAGGAAGAAAGCGCCGAAAATGTGGCATTTTAGATTAAAAGCTGAGAACATTTTCATTTGCACATTTCGTTTAAAAAACCTTGCCCGAACCGAGATTCGAACTCGCAACCTCAAGCTCGGAACTCGAGCGTGCCACTACAGCTATCTAGCAGCGTAGTTATGCGGCCGTTTAACGTCTATTACTGATAACGCGACTATAGATCGACAGATACACACAAAGAAAAAAAGCGGCCAATCTTGCAACAGCGTTTTAGTTCTTTGCATTAGTTACACACAAAACTACGAAGAAATCGTCCTAATAGGTTATGTCGTTGTGAAGTTACCCTGTGTACATCCAATCGATGTGACACCGTCACTAAACTTAATTTTCCGACTTCCTATTCTACAGCGGTTGCTATCTTCACAAAAATTATGTAGTTTTACGAGACCTTTCATATAATAGCAATTGATTGAGTGATTGAGAACAAAACTGTAAATTTATAAACATGGTCGAGATTGAAAGTAACACTTCGGGAAGGGCCTAAGTAAAATTCAACAAACGATCGTTTTAAGAAGCGACTTATATCTCTAGGTTTCCCTCTTACAAGTCCAAGTATAAAGCTTTACTTGTTTTAAACAAACTCATACGAATTACTAGTACCAATTACAGGGCCGCGTCAAGCCAGTGTGCAATGTGCACACGGGCGGCCAAATTCAGGGGCGGCCAAAAAGGTTTAACAATTATATACAAATTACAAAAAAAAATAAAAAATTTACATTTTTTTACTTTACAAATTTTAGAAGTTCAAAAATATGTATCTATATAGGTATAAAAATGTTTATTGTGTAAATGAACACCTGATAATATGGTTACATGGATTATTGTTTATGTAAATTCTCGAAGTTAGTTTTTATTCCGTGGCGGCTAATTGTTAAACGAAGCCAACTTGAAGGAACGCTTTCCATGCATCTTTATGCAATGATTACAAAAAAGCCGGATATTTATCAGAAGCAACAAAACGTGACTTTTCAGAAAACTGGCGGCTGGCGGCTTTTATTGACTGTGAAACATATCGTATTTATGAAGTAGGTATTTATATTATTTTTGATCGGGGTGTCGGCGATCTCTTTTGTCGGTAAGTACCTAATTGTTTAAAGCTGATTTTAAGAAATATAATATTATATGATGCTTACATTAATGCTGTGGTAATATGGGTGCAATGATAATTATTTGGTCATTTAATTTTTGAATTGGCTGCAGAGAAGATCGAGTAGAGAAAATTAATTTTGTTAGTGATTGTGTTTTGAAGAAAGTTGAAGAAAAGTTATAAATATGGTAAGTACCTACATACATATCAATCATATATCAATCAATACACAGATAGTTACCTACATATTCTTAAATTGTATTAAGTAATAAAATTGTTATAATTTTTCTAGAACAGAAAAACGAAAAGGTTGTCGGGTTTTCAGTATCGAAAACAAAGTCTACAAAAAAAAGAAGAAAAGAAAAAACTGGCCAATACTTTAGAAAAATATTTGAAGCCAGAAAATGTGTGAGCGGACGCATTAGAATCAAGCTCTAGTTCTCTTTCCGGGCCACTTAATGAGCCGTTCGTCCAAGAAGTCGAAATGGAAATTATGAGGAAAGATTCCGAATCTGGGAAGAGAAGGTGACTTCATCTGACTCGGAGTCTCCAAAACCAGAGAGAAGAGAAGTTGGTGACGCTGAAGAAGCCAGCACGTCATCCTCATCAAGGCTTTCTAAACTAAAGAAATTTGGCTGCTCATCAGATTCACAGCAGTCGCAGCAGGACACAGCAACCTCAGATGATCCTGGAGAGTGGCCTGAGATAATATCAACAACATTAACAAAAATTTTAGTAGAAAGAGGGCCTGTTCAGGTAACGCAATTTAATTTCCCAACTAATGAAAATGGTCGAAAGTTTTCGAAAAAATATTTCTACCGTTCTCTTCCAAATGGAGAAGAAATTAATAGACCGTGGTTAGTTTATTCAATAAAAAATAATTCAGTTTATTGCTTTTGTTGTACAATATTTGGCAAAATTAAAAACAATTTTTCGCAAAAGGAAGGTGTTTCTGACTGGCAGAGCATTTGTCACTATTGATTTCAAGGCACGAAAAAAGTGATACTCACAATGCAAATGTTAAAAATCAGTTAGAACTTATAAAATTGTTATCAAAAGAACAAACTGTAAACCAGACGCAACTACGTTTGTTGAATGCAGAAGCAAAGTACTGGCATGCTGTGATTGAGAGAATAATTTTTAATACAATATTTGTCACGACAGTGTCTTGCTTTACGCGGGCAATCTAATAAATTATTTGAAAGCAATAATTTTTTAAAAGCTGTTGAGATGATCTCAAAATTTGATTCTGTTATGTCAGAACATGTGCTTCGGACTCAAAAGTCACAAAAAGATGAAACACGAATGGTAAATTATTTAGGGGACAAAATTGAGAATGAAATAATAGATGTCATTGGTAACAAAATTAGAAATAATATTTTGGATTTAATTAGAAAATGTAAATACTATTCTATCATTCTTGACTGTACACCGGATATTAGTCATATCGAACAAATGACTATAATTTTTAGATTTACAATGTTGAATGAGTCCTCAAAAAAAATTGAAATACGCGAGCATTTTATAGAATTTTGTCCTATTAATGATTCAACTGGAGTGGGTTTAAGTGAATTTTTAATGAATTTACTTTCAAAGTTGAATTAAATATTTACGACATGCGTGGCCAAGGGTACGATAATGGGGCAAATATGCGCGGCAAACATAACGGTTTGCAAAAAAAAAAATTTTGAAATAAATCCGCGAGCATTTTTTGTGCCGTGCACAGCCCATACATTAAATTTAGTAGTGAACGATGCTGCTAAAGTTTCTTTTGAGACTTCTGGTTATTTTGATATAGTTCAAGAATTATTTGTTTTTTTTTCTGCGTCGGTAAAAAGATGGTCAATTCTGAAAAAACACACAACAAATTTAAATTTAAAACCACTTAGTGATACACGGTGGTCTAGTAGAATAGACGCTGTGAAGCCCCTGCGTTACCAAATTGGGCAAATATATGATGCATTGGTAGAAGTAATTGAAGATCGTTTATCCGTACAAGACCACAGTGCTTCACATCAAGCCAAATCTTTGGCATTAAAAATTCAGAGTTATAAATTTTTGTGCTCAACAATTATTTGGTACAATATTTTAATCAAAATTAATGTTTTGAGCATGATGATGCAAAATCCTACTATAAATATAAAAACTTGCTTAGAGCATTTTAAAAGTTTGTTAGATTTTTTCTTAGCTCTTCGATCAGATGAAGAATTCAATAATGTTCTTACTGACGCTAATACACTTGCGGATGAACTCCGTATTGAACCTAATTTCCCTGCTGTTCAGTCTGTTAGACCACGAAGAAATCCCAGACAATTTGATTATGAACACAGTGATGTCCCAATTATTGATCCAAAAAATTATTATAAAGTTAACGTTTATTTTAATATATTAGATCAAACTTTATCGTCTTTAAGAGACAGATTTGAGGGAATAACAAGATATGATACAATGTTTGGATTTCTTTATAATATGTTTGATTTAACGGAAAACGAGCTATTACAATGTTGTAAAGATTTACATCTTCATCTAACTGATGATTCTAGAAAGGAATCAGATGTAGATGGAATAGAATTATTTGAAGAGATAAAATCTTTAAAATTACATCTTAAACCTACTTCAGCTGAAAAGCATCAGTTAGAGCCCCAGTCCATTCTTGAATATACCTATTTTTGAAAATCAGCTCATAGCATCATTTCCAAATATGTCAATAGCTCTTAGAATATTACTCACGTTACCAGTTTCAGTTGCGTCTGGTGAGAGATCTTTCTCCAAACTAAAAATTATTAAAAATTATATGCGATCCACAATGTCACAAAACAGATTAAATAATCTGTCTATAATAGCAATAGAAAGCGACACGATGGATTCCATCGATTTAGAATTAGTAATTAAAGAATTTGCGGAGAAAAAAGCTAGGAAAGTTGCTTTTTTATAATTTTCTAAAATTTTGTTGTTTTTTTATTAATTTTATTCCACTATTTTTTTGTAAATTTTATTGTTAATAAACCTTTTTTAAAATTTCTGTTTTTCACTTAAATTAATTTGATTTGTTACAGTTAAACTAGGTATGTACTACATAAAATTTATATTTTACAACAAAAATGTAAATTTTGGGGCGGCATATTTGGCTCTGCACACAGGCGGCCATTGATGCTGGCGCGGTCCTGATCAATTATTTAAAAAAAATATGTAAACAATACTTGCCTACGAACGAACCTTTTATATTTAATGACTAAACAGTAAACATACGCACGGATGTCTAGTACAAGCATGGTGAATGACCTTAGAAAATTTATCAATATTTAACTTTACAATTCCGTTATCATAAATAAATTTCAACAAAGTTATCTCGTATTGTAAAACACGGTTTGTGTATTGGTAAACTAAACAGAAGGCCAATTCGCAACGCGACTAATCAGTAATTGCTGTATCGCATTTGTGAACGGTGACATAACCAGCATGAACTGATAAACGGCAACTTCAAACGATTTTTTTTAATTAGTTCACGTGATTGTGCGCACTGATGGCATATGTGCTGGAACTAATTATTAGTTTTTTGCGGAAATAGCATAAAATGTTCTATTCATAAACCATTTCATGCTAGAATTAGGAAAGGAATGCCAAAGTAGTAATTACTGATTTCCAACATTAAAATATAAATGTAATAATTTGAAGATAGTTGGTTGAGTGAAACAAATTTGATAGTAATATTGATCCTGGTAGTAATTTTAATTAACGTTTGTACAAATACTAACAGGCATACTGTTACATACAAAACTGAACTGTTTCTACGAGGTATTCTTGACTTTTTGCTGTAAACACGATTTTCAAAAAGTGTAAAATAGAGTTGTTTTTTAAGTATGTTACACTCTTTTTCGTTCTTGAGGTTCTTGCATTTTACATTTTGAAACGACTGTATGTGGTTACTGCAGGAAATTCGCCGCCAAACACCGCCTGGCATCTTTGTCGCCGAAGTTTAGCAATTAATAACGGCCCAATCTGATATTGAAATGCCCGTCACGTATGGGAGATTAATGACAGACGTGCGAGCAAACTACAGTTTGATTAGCGACGGTACGGTTAAGTACATCTATTATTATTGTTCGGGAATTATAACGGTGCCCTCGGGGCTCCTTTTTGCGACAAAATAGTAAATGAATTCCCATATCTGAAATGTCACGGTTCATTTAGTAAATTAATAGCAAAGCGTGAAAAATATGGGGCGGCGTTGATGCAATATATAGGAATAGGAATAGTTCTTGTTTTTATGTACAGTACATTTACCAGTGAGAATTCAATGTAATTAAAGCGAAAGTTGGGTGGTCATTTAATGCGCAAACAATGTAAACATACTTAACATTTTACAGCTTTTCTCTGTTGGTAAAGAATTGGCTAAGAATATAAAATAAACAATGCTTCTTGCTGAAACACGAAGTTATTCTTATTTATGGTATAAGTGTGTTATATTACAAATAATCCATGACAGAAAACTTGAGCCCTCGAGGCGGCTTAATAAATATATAAAAACATGAATTCTGTATTGATAGCTGTGAAAAGTCAAAGTGACAAATTAATTGGAAGTCAGCTAAAGTACCGAGAGATCAATTACATGTATAATTAGAGTCGGTTGTGGTTCGTGTTATATGTTTGGCAGTACTAAAGTTTATTGTTGGTGGCACTGTCGGTCTCGGGGTCGGTAGCTCGGTGGTTAAGCATTCTGGCTACTGATCTAAGGGTCGAGAGTTCGATCCCCAATCTCGGTGAGGTTTTTAAAAGATAAAAAAGTGTGGATGAAAATCTCTACAAAATGATATAATTCGGAAGTGATGTAAAGCCGTGGGTCCCAGGTTTACTACGATGTGTAGCATGTAAAAGATCCCTTGCTAGGGTTGGAACTTCTTGGTCTCGGTAAAATTCTAAGTAGGACTTTTACCATATGACCACATCAGTGGGTGTCTAACGTACCTGGTAGACCTGTCTAGACCTTGTCCATTAACAAACAAACAAACAAACTGTCGGTCTATGCAAATTAGAGGTTAAATGGTTAGGTTTTGTTTGTCATTTGACACCACCAAATGCAAAACTTAACCTGCTAATCTCGAATTTGACATAGCCTGACAGTGCTACCAATAATACAGTAGCGAGTGACTTATGGTTTTTATCTCTCTATTGGGCTATGGGCTACTTTAAATATCAAAAATCGATCGAACTATCGCCTTAGAACTAGGAGGTGTTGGATGAAATTAATTTCCACTGTGGCAATATTTTATTTCAAATTAAACACTTAATTTTAATTATATAGCGTAGAAAGTGATGAGCTGCTTAAAAGCGTAAAAAACATAAATGTAGCATAACCGCCATTCGCATGTGATTACATTAGTTATAATCTGGTTCGCGCTTCTTAAATGCTAACTGCATAATTGATTAGATGAAATTTCGACAGAATAGCAATGTTGTATTCCCTGGTAATTAATTAAAAGGCAGAAATATGAAACAGGCAACCATCGCGCGTTTTCTTGCAAAACGAGGTTTGCTTTTAGTTTCTGTACGACCGTAAGAACTATCCGCTTTCAAAATGCGGCAGTAATTATAGTGGAATGTAATTTCGTTCAACTTCCGGCGTGAAACGTTTATCACACGAGTGCAACGTCAAGATTTTTAAGTAATTTACAGCTGTTGTTTATTTTTTGTCTGAAGTTGGTTACTTTAAATCTTTTGATAGAAGAAAAATTCTTTGGAGTAAACCAGCCACAAAATTAGAGCGGAGGGGCTATGTAATAACGTAATACGTATTTTATTTAGTTAGCAAACAGCAGCATTTGCCTCGCTATTTCCATAACAGTTGAAGGCTTGAAGGTGCAAGGTGAAGTTACAGTTGTGTATATAAATGGTAATTTAAATGTCTTCAAATTTATTGTGTTTTAATACATCAACATTTTTAATGAAATGCCTTCTATATCGTTCAATATTCGCATCTGTAATCAATATAACTATTCTTTTCTGGACAATAGTTGGCCATTATTTCAGTTTATTGCAGAGGCGCAGGAACTACTGTAATTATGGGGGGCAAAAACTTTTTTTTAGTGTTTTAACATAACTAAACTTTTCGTGTTCGACTGTTTCATAAACAGTTTATTATAGTATTATTTAAAGTGAATGAAGTGCCACTTTAGTCCATAGAACAAAGTAAAACGGTCGCCTGTCATTGTCCAGTAGTTATTATAAAATAAATACAATTTTATTCAAATCAGGAAAGGAGATTATATTAACTGAAAACTTTAGAAATAATAAAAAGGAATTGGTCTTTAACACCTTACCGTACGAGGTAGTAATTTTTGATATTAACGACGCAATTTACCTGCTTTTTAGTCAATTATTGAATAGACATAAAGATACAAAACCTGAAAGGTATACTTCATTTTTACTTTCTTTTACTTAGTAAAATATAGTACGTAATCATCATTTTTTCAGAACTCGACATTTTTGCAGAAATATCAGTTTTCGTATCTTGTCGCTTAGAAAACGTGGTTTTTGAAGTGACGTCTGTCTCTCACAGCTTGTGAGCCTGTTATTTTGTGAGTCGATCAGTCACGTCTCTACAGCCCAGATGGTATAATTGATCAGTCTCAAATTTTATATCTTTGTTTTTAATATAAATTTGGAGGGGATCTCATTTTTGGTTAAAATTGTTACCGGAAGTGGTACTTTACTCTTGTTTTTTTCCGTTTTCCCAAAAATTTTTATAATTGTTTGATAAAAATTAAATTTCATAGAATAAGATTATATATTGGGTAAATTATATACAACTTTTATTCAAAAAGTTTATAAGAAATACAGTTTTTTTTTGGAAAAATCGCATTTTTACAACAGTTTCTCCAAAACGAATGGGACTAAAAATATTTAAAAGTGTTAACACATGTTCATTAAAAAAGTTCATACGGGGCGGCTGTGAAAATTCAAACGTATGCATAATATGTTGATGGCACTGTAAGTCTATATCAAATTCGAGGTTTGAAGGTTAGGTTTTGCGTCAATCTGTGTCAAAACAGATGCAAAACCTAACCAGTTCTTTTTCTGTAAGATGCTCCATAATTTAGCACTTCGGGCACAGTTTTAAGCTTTTGACGTTCGTTAAACAACATAAACCATTGTTTTCGGCGCTCACTAAATCTTCAGTTATCCAGTTAATACCTACTCCCAATCTTTAATTCACAATAGCAAGTTATATTTAGAGATAACTATGGCAAGCAGCATGTCGCTGAATTCTACTTGAAAATACCTTTCAAACGGTATGCGATTTGACTCCCCTTCCTATTTAAAAAAAATCAAGTTGGCTGTGCAGCTCTCGACCTTGTCAATTAAAACAATAACAAAACTGTGGAAATAATAGAAGGCTTTGTAAACAGCATGCTTATTAAATTTTAATCGATTTAGCTTGAATAGTTTTGAAATAACAAGACCGGTTCCATACATTTGGTACGCACTGTATGTTTTCATTCTATTTTGAATAAAAAATATTCAAATCAAGATATAAATTTGGCCATTCATCATTTATTTGATCTAAATTTTAGTAATTGTACCGTATGAATAATGTAAGACTATACATTAGCAACTTTATTTTAGCCACAGCCTGCTGAATTGTGTGACAAATGTCATGACGTTTGTCAAACAATTCAGCAGGTCGTGATTTTAGCATTGATCAATGCTAGTAACAATTGTCGGTTTTTAAATTACAATGAAATAAATCAGTTTCAATTAATTTCTATAGTCACTGTATTGTTATTTTGTTTACAAACACCATGTTAGCGTTAAGTAAATGCCCTATGTCTAATTTTGCATGTATAGCCTTACATTATCCTCACTGTATATTACAACCTACAAAGAGAAAGAGTAATTGAATGTAAATATTTGTAGAAATAATAAAACTATGTCGTTCTTCATTGAAACTTTTTTAATTTACTAGTTTTTTAAATTCAAACTGCCTATTTACAATCTACTCTTAACATGAGTATTAAGTAAATTTTATGAAAATGTGATCGTCATACTAGTGAACTACAACACTTTTATTTCACTTGTGAATAATAGACTGTTTATGAAGGTTGTTATGGAGTTAATAATGTCACTTTAAACTGTCAAAATTGAATAAAAAGTTAAAAATTTTAAACTATAATTCAAATATAATTATTCCATTTAAAAAACATAGTTTCCGATTGTTTTAGTACGTGTGGTGCGATAATTGAGCAATTTTTAGAGCCAGGTAGACTTTCTTTTACATTTCTTGTTCGATTGTTAGTGATTTCGTTGTTAGTTATGGCCTACTTTAGCGAAATATTTTTTTAAGTAAAAAAGTAAGTGCCAAAATTGTATCTAAAGCATACTATCATAAATTATTTACAATACTGATTTCAAATACCTAAAAATATACAGGGTGTCCGATTTAAAAAACCAAAGCCGTGATTTTTTCAATATCTCTATTATTAGCGAAGTTAATTAGATTATTAACGATCTATCTAGCGATGTACAACCACCCTGTATAGTGCTGAAGATCAGGAATACTAAAAAGGGCGCCATTTTGTTAAAAATGATTAAAATTTTCTGAAATTATAGACACTATTCCACTCAATGAGACTTTTCAAATTTAGTGCTACATGACCCACCTTTTCATTTAAGAAAAAGATTCAATATGACTTCGAGCGACCATCTTGAATTTTGTATTGCCCTAAAATAGCTAAAACATCTATGCCTTAAGTAGTTTACTACTTTTATCGGTTGCAGGATATTAATCCCTTGTTTACATATAAAAAAGTAGGCTGGTAACTAAATCATAACTGATCTGTACGGTAATAGTCCATTACCGTACATGGCAACCATAACCATACAGCAACCGATAAACTATTGAACAAATCACGGATGTTATGAATCATAACTGCCTCAGATGTTTTAAAATCCTCGCTCTGCGAGCTCGGATTTCAATACCACATCTGCGGCAGTTATGATACTCATAACATTCCTAGATATGTTAATAGCTATTAAATTAGACTAAAATAGACTACTCAAAAAATGTATGGGGACAAGATGTTCTAGCAACACTGATTTTCAAACAAAATACAGTTGCTTACCTGTTGTTCATCGAAATCAAGGACAAATTAAACAAAAATAAGGTAATACAACAGCTGCATACTTGACTAATAAAATATATTAACACTTACATTGTATAGTATGATCAAAATTATTTTCATCTAGTGTGGCTATGGAATACCTTCTAATTTATGATTGCAACTACGTTTACACTTAAATGTAAAACTTGACATTTGATTTTCAAGTGGCTTATAGTTACACTAGCTTTTACCCGCGACTTCGTTCGCGCGAGGTTCGTTATTTGTGTATTAAATAATGTTCCGCCCCACCCCGCCCCGTCTCGACCCTTCCCGTCCCGTCCCGCCCCTTTCCCTCCCGTCCAGTCCCGTCCCTTCTCGTCCCGTCCCGCCCCTCCTCTTCCATCCCATCCCCCCCCTTCCATCCCATCTTTTTCCTTCCCTTTCCGTCCCGTCCGTCCCGCCCCGCCCCGCCCCGTCCCGCTTTGCCCCGTCCCGTCCCGTCCCGTTCCGTCCCTTCCCTTCCCGTCCAGTCCCGTCCCGCTCAGTCCCGTCCCGCCCAGTCCGTCCCGTTCCGTCCAGTCTAGTCCCGTCCCGTCCCGTTTCTTTTCTTATGTCATGTTCACCGTCTTGGACTTAAAAATAAATGCCATTTTCGCAATCAACGTCCCAATAAACCTCAATAACGACACCCATATCGATTTTTAGGCTTACTTACCCCATTTCACCCCCTAAGGGGTTGATTTTCGGAAAATCACGAAATACGTGTTTGCTTATTTGTTTTTAGGAGTACTCCTACGAAGTTTCAAGTCGAAATGTCTATTTAATATTATTTTTCCATACAAAATTGGAACCCCCATTTTACCCCTTTAGGGGTTGAATTTCGAAATATCCTTCCTTATTCCTTGTATACATCATAAAGGGAACCTCTGTGCAAAATTTCAGCTTTCTAGGTCCAAGGGTTTGGGCTGGGCGTTGATGAGTCAGTCAGTCAGGACTTTTAGAAATATATATAAGATTCATAAATTAGAAACTATTTCATAGCCATACTAGATAAAAATAATTTTTGAGCATACTAGTTACTTTGCTAAAAAGGTTACAAGTTGTTACAAAAGTGACCCCTAAATTATTTTAGTAGTTTATTTGCACAACATGCGAAGTCTGCAGTGAGTATAAATAACTTTGGTGATTGCAACTCTTATTTTAGGGTATCTTCATTTAAAATTCGACAATAAACAGGTTAGATTAAAGACCACATCACATTGTGCAAAATCAGGTCCTATACTAATAATAAAAGGTGAAGTAGAAATTAGAAAAAAATCGAGAAAAACAATTATTGCACTGACTACTGAAACGGGCATCTGGCTCCTTTGCCTGAACTGTTTACTGTAAATAACGTACTAACGGCGAATTATTTTGAAGGTCATGGTTTTTGTTGTTCTGCAACGTCGCCTGACCATCGAAATTAATCAAAGTCAGTTTGTTGCGAGATGTTGCCAAATAACAACAAGTTTTGAGTTAAAAATATTTCCAAGCAAGTTCGTGACCCCAAAATACTTTTTCTGGACTATTTTCTAAATATCAGTTCATTTACGTTACGCAATGAATATGACATTTATACTGACGCAAATGACAGTTTAAAAGCCGCCTTTGAAATACCACCGCGATTACAACAACATATTTGGTTGTTACTAATGTTACCATGGATGCAATTGATAAAAATAAACTGATAAAATCCTGAGGAAAAATTTTGATTTTTTTGTCAACAGTAATATTCCAAGTGCATTAAAATAGCCGATTAAATTTTGACGTTTTCTGTCAGAATGTTTTGCTAAGAAATTTTTCAAGTAAATTTGCCGCTCAACAAGAATCCCGAGTGCGCAGCACGAGGGATTTTGAAAGCGGAAAATTTACGAGATATATTTCTTCAGAGCAAAACATTCTGACAGAAAATCGTAAAAATTTATTCAGGCTAGTTTACATGCACGCGGGATGTTCGGCGTGATTATTTCCTGAATAAATAGATAAAATTCAGTTGGTGAAGCACCTTTAATAATCATGTTAAAATTATGCACAAGCGATTAAATTTTGACATAAATTTAACCGCGGTTAAATTTTGACGTTTGAATTTTAGTCATTATTAAACTGACAGAAACCATGGTGATTACGCATTATTTTGGATATGAAGGAAATAATCAACAGTAATATCCCAAGTGCATTAAAATATCCGATTAAATTTTGACGTTTTCTGTCAGAATGTTTTGCTAAGAAATTTGTCAAGTAAATTTGCCGCTCAACAAGAATCCCGAGTGCGCAGCACGAGGGATTTTGAAAGCGGAAAATTTACGAGATATATTTCTTCAGAGCAAAACATTCTGACAGAAAATCGTCAAAATTTATTCAGGCTAGTTTATATGCACGCGGGATATTCGGAGTGATTATTTCCTGAATAAATAGATCAAAATCAGTTGGTGAAGTACCTTTAATAATCATGTTAAAATTATGCACAAGCAATTAAATTTTGACATAAATTTAACCGCGGTTAAATTTTGACGTTTGAATTTTAGTCATTATTAAACTGACAGAAACCATGGTGATTACGCATTATTATGGATATGAAGGAAATAATCACTATAAAAACACTTGATTTCTTGAATTTTGAAAAATCATAGCATTTGATTGGATAATAACAGATAATTGTCACATATAATCCATTCACGACGTTTCCGCTTCCCAGTAGACCGTTATGTGATTTTATTAGGTTGCAAAACTGCGACGTGAAGGAACTATCACATTTTTTATAACTGATTTATTGAGATTGTTGCAATTTTAATGTGAAAATGTCGAAAATTTTACGGAGAGAAAACAATTAACCGGCAACACCGCAAATCTAACATCATAACCACAAATTGAAAACAACATGAAACAATTTTTGGCTTCGCCTAATTGTTTCGCCAGTTATCCAATTATTTCAGGCTTAACCTGTATAATTATAGTTGAATTATAAATCCTTTGCATTTCAAATTCTTCAGTTTTCCAAACCAGCGCATTTTGTACCTGGTTCTAGTTCTTTCTTTCGCGCGATGAACTCTCGACCCGCGCTATCTCTTATCAGAGTGCGAGCCTTCTTTTGGAAACGAAATTTTCGTCCGAGGCACTTGCTGTTCTCGCCTCGGCCCGCCGTGTTTGGCGTGGCTGAGGTTTGATTTTAATTAAGTAAAATTACGTGCGCTCAATTAATTTAGTGAGCAGTGTGTTTCCTAGGGCTGACAATGATCAGGTACGATGGCGCTTTTCTGTCTTATTATCTCCATAGTAATTAAATTTTTTCTTAGCTCTTAATTACCAGTTTCAACCACGAGTTTATCTCGGAGGCCAAGGCGCTAGCCTTATCGCATTTTCGACACCTGCTGGGTTCGGCGTATTTGTTGCCTTTTGACAATGCTTCCGCAGCCATTTTCGGCGCATCCACGGCGATTTCAACAATGATTGTAGCCGTTCACGTCCAGCTTATGTTTCGAGGTTAGTTAGTGCTACTCCGGATTAAATATCAACTTATCTTCAATACCTGGATTTTACATTTATACATTTTAAACCCGTAATTATTTGGAATTTAAATTCACACGTTCCGCAATTATTAACATGTAATGTTCAATTTCATACATGCTCTTGCTTTTTACATTTGAATTTTTATGCTTATAGTTAATTATGCTCAGTATTTAAAGCTGCAATTTTGATGTGTATTGGCCCTCTGTTAAAGGTACAGTCACGCTTTATTTATTTTCAATAGCCTAAACAGAAGGATTTATTAAATGACTGTGATAAGCTTATTCCACGAATGATTTGTTGGTAAAGTTAGTAAAATAACCCGAAAGGGGTTTTTTTTGATTTTATGCGTGTCGCAACCTTCAGTTAACATACACAACTTTGTTATCACATTATTTGCATTTTAATTATCCTGATTATTTATTACTGACACTTCAAGGGCCGGTTGCAGAAAGCAATGTTAAGTCTGGTGTTAGCTAACGCGACGTCAAAGTGAACAAAAACGAATAAAATCTCAAATGTTTATGGTAACTAATACATTAGTAAACAAAATTTGATGCGATTTTGTTCACTTTGACGCGACGTTAGCTAACACCAGACTTAACATTGCTTTCTGCAACCGGCCCCAAGACTTTATTACTTATTAATTAAACGCTAGTCACTTGCAGTTTATTTCCTCTTATTCGAAATCTTTTGATTTCTGGCGCCCATTTCTTTTCCTCTTTTGAAGAAATTCCAGGGCACACAGCTGATGATTTGAACCTACGATCCAAGGCCGCCGAAACTTGAGTTAGTTAGGGCCATCGCGGTAAGTAAAGAGTTTTCAGAGCTGCCGTGGTGTATAAACTGTAGGGGGGTTGATCTGCGATTTTTACTACCATCGATCAATTTTATTAATTAATCGCAGATCGGCTTCTTTATTGTTTCAAACAAAACCCAATTTTGTCATGTCTAGTTATATCGCATGCGTATTAATAAAAATATCACCCTTACACAGCCTGCTGGAAGGAGCAAACATTGTGAATCGATTATAAATAGCCAGTTTGTGTTTGCATGCATTTTCATTGTTAAGTAGGTTTAATCATGATAACTTAACATAGCGAAAAGTGCGAATACAGCTCCGTTGTGTGCATCGTTCGCTCAATTGTGTGTGTTGAGCGATCGATATGCATCCTTCGAGCAACGGAGGTCGCGGGGAATTTCAAGTCAGTCACCAGCGTGCATAGCCTCAAGGCACAAGTCTACCTGCGACTCACAGTGCAAAACGCCTACAAGCGAGCTAAATAAATGCAGCAAAGCCGCGCAGAAGATATGATTTGCTGCAAATAGTGTTTGTTTGCCACAAGCCAGTGTTTACACTTCAAGTAAATATAATTTTAATCGTACACAGAGCATGTACGCAATTCTGAAGCTACCAAGGAGTTTCAAGACCTTCCGATTGGTCCGCGGTGTCATAGGCCAGACAGACAACAGAGCCCGAAGCCAGGTACTTTCCGCCGCATTCGTGGAAAAGTTTCGCGCATTGAGTCGTTCTAGAGATGACGTGATCCATTCCGAGGGCTACGCTACAGTTCGAGTCACAGGATTCAAGTAACTTGATACTTGTTTGCAGTTTGAGCGATAAGTGGTCGCTCAAGGTTGTGCTATGAAGACTTCGAGACCGTAAAAAAATGCGATTAATAGACAAATAACTACCTACGCGAATCGCAAGGCCGGGTTTCTGTTCATTACATCATCACGCTGGATTTTGATGTAGTTTAATGTTTGCATATTAAAGACACCTATTCTAGTGTCTTTTCAATGTTATTTAAATGTAAATGTACTGTAGATAGTAGAGACCTGCGCGGGTCCAATATATAGGACCCGCACCCGACCCGCGAACCGCAATTTCTGAAATTTTAAACCCGCACCCGACCCGCGAACCGCAATTTTCAAATTTTTATACCCGCACCCGACCCGCGACCCGCCGTTTCAAACCCGCACCCAACCCGCGACCCGCAAGTTTTGCACTTTTAAGCCTCACTTGACCCCAAATTCGAATATTGTATACACAATAAAAAAAAATATTTTCACACTTCGGCGGTCAAATTATTATTAAGTATAATTTTTTTATACACAAATAAAATGTATGTTGAAGAAATGAAGTTATACCCGACCCGCGACCCGCAGTTTCAAATCCGCACCCGACCCGCTACCCGCAATATTGATATAAATCCTACCCGCAACCCGACCCGCAATGCGGGTAACCCGCGGGTACCCGACCCGATGCAGGACTTTAGTAGATAGGTACACTTATTATATTAATACTTGACTTGTAAATGCATGTAGAAGCCAGCTAACACCTGCTGGTTGTACAGTATATTAGTTACCAATATTGGTTTTAGGAATGGCCATTTCTTCTAGAGTTTAATTATGATTTTTCTTATTGTTTTATGTATATCGATATAATTACGTTTATTTGTGTAAACAAATTGGCTTTCTTCTAAAACCTGTATCTTTTATCAATTCCTCAATCCTTTTTCCCAGGTGTTTTTTGGTCGTTATAATTTCGTTCTCTTAGTACTTTTTGCTTCTATTATCTGTTTTGTTCTTCTTTCTGTATTCATTCTCTTAACGTGTGTGTACCAATTCATTTGTTTTTTCTTTAATTTATCCAGAATTTATTCTTTGTTTAAGGATTGGAATATGTTGTCGTTTTTAATCTTGTCTAATTTAGTCACTCCCATTATTCTTCTAAGGAATTTCATTTCTGTTGCTCTGATTTTCCTTTCTTGTGTTGGAGTTATTGGTATAACTTCCGTATTATATGTTAACATTGGTGGTATAAGTGTGTTATATATTTTAGTTTTATTTTCCTTAGATATTTCTTTTTTCCTTAATATTGTATGATTTATTAAATAGTATATTTGGTTTGCTATTTTAATTTTATTGGCTATATCTATATCTATTTTTCCATCCTTTGTTATAGTTGTTTCAAGGTAATCCATTATTTTTGTTTCTTGTATTGCTTTTCCTCTACTATTTATCTTATATTTTCGATTGGATTTTTGTTTCTATTCACCACCATTATTTTGGTTTTGTCCGTGTTTATTTCCATTTCCATTTGATCTACAGTAGAACTTGTTTTTAACGATCACGGTTACAGCGAATTCACGTTTATAACGAATAATTTTGAAGGTATATTTGAATTACATTGGATTTAATGGATGTATTTCATGTTTATTACGAATTCGTTTCACGGGAATAACGAACCAAAATTTAAGAATATATTCTTAGGACTGGTCCTTTTCATCTCCTAATAAAATGTAACTGAAAGATATTATTTTGTTGTGGCAACATTATAATAACGAAGCTTTTCTAGGAAAATAGTGGTCAGTTATATTTCTTAGTAGGCCGCTTTCTCTAGCTCTCTGTAGCACTCTGTAGAATTACTACATCGTACGCACCGAAGTGAGCGCGAGCTAGTGGGTATTACTAGCAACTCGGTTTTTCTTAGAATTCAGCGGCTCCCTGTACGATTCAGTTCTTTGAAAAGCGATTATGGGTTTCACCCGATGCTATGGCTCAGTTCTGTTATCGCATTCTGCAAAATGAAAGTGTTGCATCATAGCCACGTCTTAGCTATTGTATTTTTTTTTCAAAACCGTTTACAGGATTAAAAATACAATAGCTAGGACGTTGGCCTATAATACCGCTACAAAAAGAGTTGCAAAAATTTTCAACTGGATGTATCTTAGTCGTTCCTTTACTGACATTCTGTATGTACCTATGCATTTTCTGGTTGTAGTAAAATGTCGGTAGTCAAACGGAAAATTTTATCGGTTTCCGAAAAAGTATAAATTAAGTATACGGGAGTTGGAAATTTGCTCAAATTATGACCTTCTTGGATATAACGAATAACGATTATTACGAACAAATATAGCGGTCCCGTGGAATTCGTTATAACCGAGTTCTACTTTCATTTGTCCATATGTCGAGATTTTTCTGTAGCTCCTTTTCATTGTCTGCCACTAGGATAATGTCGTCAGCGTATGGAAGGGATTTTATCCAGACAGGTCTCATATTTTAGTATCCTATTAGTGTTTGTGTTGTCTTATTTTTGGTATTTTTCAATATCTACTCCATACAGATTATAAATAATACGGGGCTTAGCAATTCGCCT
Organism: Agriotes lineatus; assembly: GCA_940337035.1. Classification (NCBI taxonomy): domain Eukaryota; kingdom Metazoa; phylum Arthropoda; class Insecta; order Coleoptera; family Elateridae; genus Agriotes; species Agriotes lineatus. The sequence goes on from CALNHX010008231.1 coordinate 53,285, forward strand.
TGTTTAATTACATTTTTCATCTCAGATTTGGGAAGTTTTGGCTAATTAGTTGTACCCTTCCATAAGTTTGGTTATATGATTATATTTATGACTTTTGTTGATACTCCTATTCTTCTAAGACTTTCCCAGATAAATCTCCTTTTAATAGAGTGAAATAATGCCGACTTTAGCTTTATGAATGCAAAGTAGATTGTCGTTCCTGTATTCATTGCTATTTCTATCAGTTTCCTTATTACATGGACATGATCTGCAGTTTGTTTCGCTTCCCAAAATGCTCCCTGTTCATCTTCCATTCTATCTAGTATTTCCGCTCGTAATTTGACTTCTATTATCTTTGTGTAAGTCTTAATAGCCACTAAGGACAGGGAGATTGCTATGTAGTTCTTTCAGTTATTCATTGCCCCTTTTTTATGTATGGGTAGTATGTGGTTCATTTTCCAGTCTTCTGGTATTTCATTTTGCCTACATGCCACCTGGAATATTTCGTGTAACCGTTGAGCTACTGCCTCTCCTCCATGTTTAATCATCTCCGGAAGAATTTGGTCAGGGCCTCTTGCCTTCACAGTTTTTATTTTTGTGATGACTTTTTTGACTTCCTCATAGTTTATTTCCTCTTCACTTTGTTTATTTCTTTGTTCCTCCATATTTATTTGTAAGTTTTGCTCATCTTATTTATCGTCATCAAATGTGTGTGTGTAGTATTTTTCACATGTCCTCAATATATTTTGAATATTAGTTTGGAAGTCTACCTTTTTGTCCTTGATTGCATTTATTTCCTTGTTTCTTTTCCCTTTTAATGACCTTATTACACTCCGGAATCTTCTATTGTGGTTTAGATCTGTTTTCTAGTTCTTCACCAAAATGTTTCCAGATTTTAGTTTATGCTTCTCTTACTTCTTTTTTCGCGTTATTTTTTAGTTTGATATATTCATTGTGATGTTTTTTTAAATAAAAATTTTTGTTAATATTTTCTGAAAGTTTCAAACAAAAATATCAAAAATTGACAGAATTGTGGCGTTTCTTATTAGTAACAATTGGTCCCTCGCACCCTGTATTTGTAATATCCCTGTAGGATTTTATTACAATAAAACAATAATTTGATATAAATAGAAACCAATTATTAATAGGTTTAGGTAACGGAAATTCGACGCCAAATCTAATGATTCCCCTATTGAAGAAGTGCAAAGAGTTAGCAATACTAATTAAAAGTAAAAGTCTTATGTTGAATATACTTCTGAAAAAACTATTCTTTTTACAACTTTTTCTTCTTCTACTTATGTATTAAGGTTTAGTCCTTATGGACCATTCTAACTCAATTTCCATCTTGTTCTTGGAAATTTTGCCTTCCTTTTGGACTGTTCCATAACATCTTGATAGATATTCCTAGTTTTTCTCTTATGGATTTATTGGAAATTCTATCTGTCATAGTACCTATATCCCCTACCTTTAAGAATTTCAGTTTTGTTGATAGCATTCATCGTTGTCATGTTCCATGCTTTGCTACAAGTAGCATAAAGTCTTTACTGTACCACATATTTTTCTAAATTTTTTTTCTTTGCCAAAAGGCCTAATTATATTAAGAGTTTTCTGATCAACAGCCGTAACCTGAATTTTAAAAATTCGTATTTAATAGCACAACTCACAATAGGTAGATCGTTATTACACAGAAGATGTGTCTTCAAATACCAAATACAGGGTGCGAGGGAACAACTGTTACTAATAAGAAACATCATAATTCTGTCAAATAAGTAAAGAAACAGAAAACCTTATTCAGTTGTGAAGAAGATTAGACAGAGGTGCACCAGCATATCAAGAATTAAACAAACAATTAAAGAAGGAAATCAGAAAAGACATAAGAAGGTATAATACTCTACTGATAGAAGAACTGATTAACGATATCATGAACATGAAAGTTTTAAGAGCAAAAAAGAGTCGAGGGAAGTCAAAAATCTCGAAACTAAAGAACGATCGAGGAAATCTAGTGACAGAGAAAAGAGAAATTCTAAGGTAATAGAGCATTTTTATTCAAAGCTCTATAGTCAATCAACACAAACACACAAAGAACTAATAAACACGCAGACAATAACTAACGTGGGATCTGAAGAATTGCCTGAAGTGGATGAGAACGAGTTGAAGTTAGCGCTGAGTCAAATGAAAACGCGCAAAGCTCCAGGAGAAGACGGGATCACAAGTGAAATGTTGAAAGCTGGAGGCAGAATCTTACAGCAAGCTATCTTCATTTTAATGAATAAATATCTCGAAGAAGGGGAAATCCCCGAAACGTGGAAAAACGCAGAGGTTATTATTCTGTATAAAAAAGGGGATAGCTCTGACTTGGAAAACTACCGTCCGATCAGTCTTCTGTCAATACTATATAAATTGCTAACAAGAATACTAACTAATAGACTGAGCAACAAGTTTGACTTCTACCAGCCGGAAGAACGGGCTGGCTTCAGAAAAGGCTTCAGCACCATTGATCATATTCAAACTATTCGAACCGTAATTGAAAAATGCACGGAATACAATATCTCTTACCAAATGGCCTTTGTAGACTACCACAAAGCATTTGATTCCATCGAAACCTGGGCCATCTTACAGGGTATGAACAACGCGAGAATAGACTCCCGAAACTCGAGGCTATTAAAACACATATACGAAAATGCCACGATGTGCGTTAAGGTTGATAAAGATAACGTCACTAACAGGATCAAAATAAAACGAGGAGTGAGACAAGGAGACCCCATTTCGCCCAAGTTGTTCACACTGGCCCTCGAAGACGTGTTTAAGAACCTACAGTGGCAGGAAAAGGGTATCAGCATGGATGGCAAGTTTCTGAGTCACTTAAGATTTGCAGATGACGTCGTGCTGATCAGTACCAATGCAGAAGAACTCGCTAATATGATAAGAGAACTCCAGGAAGCATCAATAAAAGTCGGTCTTACTATGAACATGCAGAAGACAAAGATAATGAGTACCGGAGATTTAAAAGCAACCATCGGAAACCAAGACCTTGAACTAGCTAGGGAATATAATTACCTAGGACACATAATAACAACTGGAAAAGAAAATCAGGATGCTGAAATAAGCCGACGTGTTAGTCTTAGCTGGGCAGCATTCTCCAGGTTTTCTTATATCCGGAAAAATCCTGAAATACCTTTGAGTCTTAAACGTAAAGTATACAACACCTGTATCTTACCTGTTACAACCTACGGCCTAGAAACAATAACACTAACGGTAAAGCGTGCCAATAAGTTAAGGGTATGCCAACGAGCGATGGAACGGACAATGCTAGGCATTAGCCTCCGCGATCGAATCCGCAATGAGGATACCCGAAAAAAACAAACATAGAAGATGTTATTGGAAGAGTGGCACGGTTGAAGTGGCGTTATGCGGGACACGTGACTAGAGACAACGTAAAGTGGACAAAGATCGCCCTACAATGGAGGCCACGAGAACGGAAAAGGAGTGTTGGAAGACCCCTTGCAAGGTGGAGAGATGATCTACAGAGAATTGCTGGTAAAAATTGGATTTCGGTGCCCAAGACCGAAATAGATGGAGGATCCTGGAGGAGGCCTACATCCAGCAGTGGATGTCAACGGGCTGAGAAGAAGAAGAAGAAGAAGTTTTCATTAGTCCACTTTTGACAGATGGCAGGTGAACTGAATAGTCAGAAAATATTAACAAATATTTTTATTTTAAGAAAAATAATCCTTGTCCGATACAATCACCCGTTTAAACTTCAGGGTCAATATCTTTTTTATTTTCAACTTAGAACGAAATGTTTTCCATGACTTGTAAACAACACATTGAGGTGACATTTAAGCAAAAATAAGAGCGGTATTATCTCGCGATTCGGAGTTCTGTATAGAATGAAGTTGGTAACAGTTGGTCTTTCGCACAGTGTAATTACAGTATCTCTTAAAAAGAAGAGAATTTTGTTGTCAAAAACAAGGAGGTTAACAATAGCTATTCAATTCTAAAATGTGGTTTATAATTCATTCACAATGTTTCCTCCTCCGAGTAGGCTATGTTAGGGTGACATTCTTGTTTCTATGAATGTGAAATAGCTAGATGTAACTAAATTGTATTAAGTTGTTTTCAATTTGCGGTTATGACGTTTGAAGATTTGCGTTGTTGCCACTTAAATGTTGACTGTAATTGTTCCATAGAGTTTTCGGGATTTTGACATTAAAATTGCAACAATGTCAATAAAGCAGTTGTAAAAAGTGTCATATCGTTTTCATGTCATAGTTTGGCGACATTAAATTGCAACAATGTCAATAAAGCAGTTGTAAAAAATGTCATATCGTTTTCATGTCATAGTTTGGCGACATTAAAATTGCAACAATGTCAATAAAGCAGTTGTAAAAAATGTCATATCGTTTGCATGCCATAGTTTGGCGACATTAAAATTGCAACAATGTCAATAAAGCAGTTGTAAAGAATGGCATATCGTTTTCATGTCATAGTATGGCGACATTAAAATTGCAACAGTGTCAATAACGCAGTTGTAAAAAATGTCATATCGTTTTCATGTCATAGTTTGGCGACATTAAAATTGCAACAATGTCAATAAAGCAGTTGTAAAAAATATCGTTTTCATGTCATAGTTTGACGACATTAAAATTGCAACAATGTCAATAAAGCGGTTGCAAAAAGTGTCATATCGTTTTCATGTCATAGTTTGGCGACATTAAAATTGCAACAATGTCAATAAAGCGGTTGCAAAAAGTGTCATATCGTTTTCATGTCATAGTTTGGCGACATTAAAATTGCAACAATGTCAATAAAGCAGTTGTAAAAAATATCGTTTTCATGTCATAGTTTGGCGACATTAAAATTGCAACAATGTCAATAAAGCGGTTGCAAAAAGTGTCATATCGTTTTCATGTCATAGTTTGGCGACATTAAAATTGCAACAATGTCAATAAAGCGGTTGCAAAAAGTGTCATATCGTTTTCATGTCATAGTTTGGCGACATTAAAATTGCAACAATGTCAATAAAGCGGTTGCAAAAAATATAGTTTTCATGTCATAGTTTGGCGACATTAAAATTGCAACAATGTCAATAAAGCGGTTGCAAAAAGTGTCATATCGTTTTCATGTCATAGTTTGGCGACATTAAAATTGCAACAATGTCAATAAAGCAGTTGTAAAAAATATCGTTTTCATGTCATAGTTTGGCGACATTAAAATTGCAACAATGTCAATAAAGCGGTTGCAAAAAGTGTCATATCTTTTTCATGTCATAGTTTGGCGACATTAAAATTGCAACAATGTCAATAAAGCGGTTGCAAAAAGTGTCATATCGTTTTCATGTCATAGTTTGGCGACATTAAAATTGCAACAATGTCAATAAAGCGGTTGCAAAAAATATCGTTTTCATGTCATAGTTTGGCGACATTAAAATTGCAACAATGTCAATAAAGCAGTTGTAAAAATATCGTTTTTATGTCATAGTTTGGCGACATTAAAATTGCAACAATGTCAATAAAGCGGTTGCAAAAAGTGTCATATTGTTTTCATGTCATAGTTTGGCGACATTAAAATTGCAACAATGTCAATAAAGCGGTTGCAAAAAGTGTCATATCGTTTTCATGTCATAGTTTGGCGACATTAAAATTGCAACAATGTCAATAAAGCAGTTGTAAAAAATATCGTTTTCATGTCATAGTTTGGCGACATTAAAATTGCAACAATGTCAATAAAGCAGTTGTAAAAAATATCGTTTTCATGTCATAGTTTGGAGACATTAAAATTGCAACAATGTCAATAAAGCAGTTGTAAAAAATATCGTTTTCATGTCATAGTTTGGCGACATTAAAATTGCAACAATGTCAATAAAGCGGTTGCAAAAAGTGTCATATCGTTTTCATGTCATAGTTTGGCGACATTAAAATTGCAACAATGTCAATAAAGCGGTTGCAAAAAGTGTCATATCGTTTTCATGTCATAGTTTGGCGACATTAAAATTGCAACAATGTCAATAAAGCGGTTGCAAAAAATATCGTTTTCATGTCATAGTTTGGCGACATTAAAATTGCAACAATGTCAATAAAGCAGTTGTAAAAATATCGTTTTTATGTCATAGTTTGGCGACATTAAAATTGCAACAATGTCAATAAAGCGGTTGCAAAAAGTGTCATATTGTTTTCATGTCATAGTTTGGCGACATTAAAATTGCAACAATGTCAATAAAGCGGTTGCAAAAAGTGTCATATCGTTTTCATGTCATAGTTTGGCGACATTAAAATTGCAACAATGTCAATAAAGCAGTTGTAAAAAATATCGTTTTCATGTCATAGTTTGGCGACATTAAAATTGCAACAATGTCAATAAAGCAGTTGTAAAAAATATCGTTTTCATGTCATAGTTTGGAGACATTAAAATTGCAACAATGTCAATAAAGCAGTTGTAAAAAATATCGTTTTCATGTCATAGTTTGGCGACATTAAAATTGCAACAATGTCAATAAAGCGGTTGCAAAAAGTGTCATATCGTTTTCATGTCATAGTTTGGCGACATTAAAATTGCAACAATGTCAATAAAGCGGTTGCAAAAAGTGTCATATCGTTTTCATGTCATAGTTTGGCGACATTAAAATTGCAACAATGTCAATAAAGCAGTTGTAAAAAATATCGTTTTCATGTCATAGTTTGGCGACATTAAAATTGCAACAATGTCAATAAAGCAGTTGTAAAAAATATCGTTTTCATGTCATAGTTTGACGACATTAAAATTGCAACAATGTCAATAAAGCAGTTGTAAAAAATATCGTTTTCATGTCATAGTTTGGCGACATTAAAATTGCAACAATGTCAATAAAGCGGTTGCAAAAAGTGTCATATCGTTTTCATGTTATAGTTTGGCGACATTAAAATTGCAACAATGTCAATAAAGCAGTTGTAAAAAATATCGTTTTCATGTCATAGTTTGGCGACATTAAAATTGCAACAATGTCAATAAAGCGGTTGCAAAAAGTGTCATATCGTTTTCATGTTATAGTTTGGCGACATTAAAATTGCAACAATGTCAATAAAGCAGTTGTAAAAAATATCGTTTTCATGTCATAGTTTGGCGACATTAAAATTGCAACAATGTCAATAAAGCGGTTGCAAAAAGTGTCATATCGTTTTCATGTCATAGTTTGGCGACATTAAAATTGCAACAATGTCAATAAGCAGTTGTAAAAAGTGTCATATCGTTTTCATGTCATAGTTTGGCGACATTAAATTGCAACAATGTCAATAAAGCAGTTGTAAAAAGTGTCATATCGTTTTCATGTCATAGTTTGGCGACATTAAAATTGCAACAATGTCAATAAAGCAGTTGTAAAAAATGTCATATCGTTTGCATGCCATAGTTTGGCGACATTAAAATTGCAACAATGTCAATAAAGCAGTTGTAAAGAATGGCATATCGTTTTCATGTCATAGTATGGCGACATTAAAATTGCAACAGTGTCAATAACGCAGTTGTAAAAAATGTCATATCGTTTTCATGTCATAGTTTGGCGACATTAAAATTGCAACAATGTCAATAAAACAGTTGTAAAAAATATCGTTTTCATGTCATAGTTTGACGACATTAAAATTGCAACAATGTCAATAAAGCGGTTGCAAAAAGTGTCATATCGTTTTCATGTCATAGTTTGGCGACATTAAAATTGCAACAATGTCAATAAAGCGGTTGCAAAAAGTGTCATATCGTTTTCATGTCATAGTTTGGCGACATTAAAATTGCAACAATGTCAATAAAGCAGTTGTAAAAAATATCGTTTTCATGTCATAGTTTGGCGACATTAAAATTGCAACAATGTCAATAAAGCGGTTGCAAAAAGTGTCATATCGTTTTCATGTCATAGTTTGGCGACATTAAAATTGCAACAATGTCAATAAAGCGGTTGCAAAAAGTGTCATATCGTTTTCATGTCATAGTTTGGCGACATTAAAATTGCAAGAATGTCAATAAAGCGGTTGCAAAAAATATAGTTTTCATGTCATAGTTTGGCGACATTAAAATTGCAACAATGTCAATAAAGCGGTTGCAAAAAGTGTCATATCGTTTTCATGTCATAGTTTGGCGACATTAAAATTGCAACAATGTCAATAAAGCAGTTGTAAAAAATATCGTTTTCATGTCATAGTTTGGCGACATTAAAATTGCAACAATGTCAATAAAGCGGTTGCAAAAAGTGTCATATCGTTTTCATGTCATAGTTTGGCGACATTAAAATTGCAACAATGTCAATAAAGCGGTTGCAAAAAGTGTCATATCGTTTTCATGTCATAGTTTGGCGACATTAAAATTGCAACAATGTCAATAAAGCGGTTGCAAAAAATATCGTTTTCATGTCATAGTTTGGCGACATTAAAATTGCAACAATGTCAATAAAGCAGTTGTAAAAATATCGTTTTTATGTCATAGTTTGGCGACATTAAAATTGCAACAATGTCAATAAAGCGGTTGCAAAAAGTGTCATATTGTTTTCATGTCATAGTTTGGCGACATTAAAATTGCAACAATGTCAATAAAGCAGTTGTAAAAAATATCGTTTTCATGTCATAGTTTGGCGACATTAAAATTGCAACAATGTCAATAAAGCAGTTGTAAAAAATATCGTTTTCATGTCATAGTTTGGAGACATTAAAATTGCAACAATGTCAATAAAGCAGTTGTAAAAAATATCGTTTTCATGTCATAGTTTGGAGACATTAAAATTGCAACAATGTCAATAAAGCAGTTGTAAAAAATATCGTTTTCATGTCATAGTTTGGCGACATTAAAATTGCAACAATGTCAATAAAGCGGTTGCAAAAAGTGTCATATCGTTTTCATGTCATAGTTTGGCGACATTAAAATTGCAACAATGTCAATAAAGCAGTTGTAAAAAATATCGTTTTCATGTCATAGTTTGGCGACATTAAAATTGCAACAATGTCAATAAAGCAGTTGTAAAAAATATCGTTTTCATGTCATAGTTTGGAGACATTAAAATTGCAACAATGTCAATAAAGCAGTTGTAAAAAATATCGTTTTCATGTCATAGTTTGGCGACATTAAAATTGCAACAATGTCAATAAAGCGGTTGCAAAAAGTGTCATATCGTTTTCATGTCATAGTTTGGCGACATTAAAATTGCAACAATGTCAATAAAGCGGTTGCAAAAAGTGTCATATCGTTTTCATGTCATAGTTTGGCGACATTAAAATTGCAACAATGTCAATAAAGCAGTTGTAAAAAATATCGTTTTCATGTCATAGTTTGGCGACATTAAAATTGCAACAATGTCAATAAAGCAGTTGTAAAAAATATCGTTTTCATGTCATAGTTTGGCGACATTAAAATTGCAACAATGTCAATAAAGCAGTTGTAAAAAATATCGTTTTCATGTCATAGTTTGGCGACATTAAAATTGCAACAATGTCAATAAAGCGGTTGCAAAAAGTGTCATATCGTTTTCATGTTATAGTTTGGCGACATTAAAATTGCAACAATGTCAATAAAGCAGTTGTAAAAAATATCGTTTTCATGTCATAGTTTGGCGACATTAAAATTGCAACAATGTCAATAAAGCGGTTGCAAAAAGTGTCATATCGTTTTCATGTTATAGTTTGGCGACATTAAAATTGCAACAATGTCAATAAAGCAGTTGTAAAAAATATCGTTTTCATGTCATAGTTTGGCGACATTAAAATTGCAACAATGTCAATAAAGCAGTTGTAAAAAATATCGTTTTCATGTCATAGTTTGGCGACATTAAAATTGCAACAATGTCAATAAAGCGGTTGCAAAAAGTGTCATATCGTTTTCATGTCATAGTTTGGCGACATTAAAAATTGCAACAATGTCAATAAAGCGGTTGCAAAAAGTGTCATATCGTTTTCATGTCATAGTTTGGCGACATTAAAATTGCAACAATGTCAATAAAGCGGTTGTAAAAAATACCGTTTTCATGTCATAGTTTGGCGACATTAAAATTGCAACAATGTCAATAAAGCGGTTGCAAAAAGTG
>CALNHX010008232.1:0-63290 GCA_940337035.1 Agriotes lineatus
ACTGGTTCAATAAATAATTATTTTTGTATGTAGAACGCAACAGTATATTGTACAACTAGTTATAAAAGGTTACTGTTTTTCACGAATTTGCAAATGAGTAAAAAGTTCACGTTATTTTCTGCATAGTGATTCCTTGTAACTCGAAATTTGGTTGAAAAGGCTTCAAAATTTACAGCTGTCAAATTGACAACTCACAATTTCAATAAAATAGTTAAAAAAGTGCTACTTTTTTACGATTTTTTGTTAAAAAAAGTCATACTTTCTTCACGTGTTTTTGCAAAAACCGACGAGATACAATTAAAATGTTTGCGTAAATTGCATTAATTTAAGCAAAATGGAAATAAAAATGGTAGAACTGTGAACATGAATTTATTTGATAGATTATGAATAATAATTATAAAATGTATGTCATTTTAACATTGGAACTCTTAATGTACTTACATATAGTAATTAATTAACTCTAGTATAATAATATGGTTAAAACTAACTGTTAAGTTAAAATAATAAATTGATAAATATCCTGATCCGTTTTATTCATTAAATTAATTCAAATGTCGCTGGACGTGTTTTAGAACGTAAAAGTATTTTGTGTCCCTTTGTGTGTGTGCTGTGTGGACGAGAATGAATCAGTTCACCCATTAAAAATGTCACCCTTTTAAACTGTTTTTGAAAAATTACATTTTGTAGGCGCCAAATTTGGTTAGATACCCTTTGTATATCTACTGGAATTTTTTTGGTCTGTACACTTTCATTGGTTCAACTTCCTCTTTGGTAATTAGATTTAATCAAACAGTTGTGTCGTTTACAAATTTCTACTCGTAGCCTTCTGGAAACATACTTTCCATATTTAATTAAACAATTTATTGTAATTTTAGACGGCACTTTAAATAGTCTTTTCAGGAACTAACAACTAGTTCTTTGACTACGCGGAAAACAATTGAAACCACTGAGTAAACCGCAGATGTCTAATGCCCCTCTGTGTCTGCACTTTACTTAAAATTTCATTGGCTCCATATTAATCAATTATCGATTGTAGCCGAAGAGTTGTCATAATACCTTATGCGTCTGCAGATTACGTATATGCACCCAGGACTTGCTTAACCTTTCAGCGGGCGCGTGCGAACTCTCAGTCCGCATGCATAAACTTCTGTGTGAATTTTTCCTAACCCTGCGCCTATTGGCCTGTACTGCTATCTAGCTTCTTAAATGGACCTACTGCACTTCAGTACGAAAGTACAACTTGAGACGATAGCGTGTTTTGTTTATACGACGTTGCGGAGTGGGAGTCCTCAAGCGCCTTTGTGTGTTACTGTTTACATTGTTGACAGATTTTTTTTATACAACGGTAAATACGGCTAAAATTTGAGAAACACATATTTATACAAATAGAATCATAATTTAGTAGGCATACAAATGTAGATTATGCTCAAAATAAATGCAATAATAAACAAAGTACTAAATGCGGAGCATCACTCCGCATGCGCCCTATTGTATATTCTGCCTGAATACTACATTTCCTATTTATTACTATGTCTATTTTCTTAACCAACACACTATAAATGTTCAATTTCTTTTAGAGCATGTGTTCCTACGGTAAGGACCAGGAATATTTTCAACAAACGCTTAAATTGTAATTAGAAACGAGTGCGGACTTCTAGTCCGCGCGTGCCCCTTAGTGTTATCATTCTAAGGCGCCCACTGAAAAGTTAATGCAAGCCTAATGCTCTACCAACTGCACTACACGGCTTCTTGTGAGTCCACACATGTCTAGTTAAACCATACTTCGTTGCATTTTTGTAGCCACACACATAGCAGCTATAAGGCTTTTCTCCTGTATGAGATCTTATATGTTCAGTCAAACGACTCTTCTGCCCTGCTTTGTAATCACAAACAAAGCAGCTATACGGTTTTTCTCCTGTATGCGTTCTCATATGAATAACCAAATTACCTTTCACTGCTGCCTGATAGTCACAAACAGAACAACTATAAGATTTTTCTCGTGTATGGGACTTCACATGTTCAACTAAACTACTTTTCACTGCCGTTTTGAAGCCACAAACAGAGCAACAATAAGGTTTTTCTCCTATATGAGATCTGATATGTTCAACTAAACCAGGCTTCCGCGCTGCTTTGTAGTCACAAACAGAGCAGCTGTACGGTTTTTCTCCTGTATGCGTTCTCATATGCATAACTAATTTATTTCTCACTATTGCCTGATAAGGACAAACAGAACAACTATAAGGTTTTGCGCCTGTATGAGACCTCATATGAACAACTAAATTATACTTGGATGCTACTTTGTAATCACAAAGAGAGCAACTATAAGGTTTTTCTCCTGTGTGAGTTTTCATATGTCTAACTAAATCACACTTCCGTGTGGCTTTGTAATCACAAACAGAGCACTGATAACGTCTTTCTCCAGTATGGGATCTCACATGAACAACTAAATTACTCTTTATTGCCGTTTTGTAGCCACAAACAGAGCAACTATAAGGCTTTTCACCTGTATGAGATCTCATATGAGTAACTAACAGATATTTGTATGTTGCTCTGTAGCTACAAATAGAACAACTATGACGTTTTTCTGTATAACGAGAGCTCAACCGTCTTCTTATATTTTTATCTATGCTATTATCTGTAAAAACATACGTTATACTTGACATGGATCTTTACCTACACTTACCTTTCTTTGATGTCTTAAATTCATTTTCTATACTGATTTCTTCCTGCTTAATTTCTATTTCTGAATGACTACCGTTATTAATGTCTTCAAACATTTCTTGTTTAATATATAATTTACCAGTATTTTCATTACTGCCCATATTGGAATTTTTGTTTACTGGCATTACTGTAAAATTAGAACATTTACAATCTACATTTCATCTTGCCTTCATGATAGTTTTATAAATACACCCTTGATAAGGCACGCATTTCCTTGTGTACATTTTAGACTGCCACGTCTATAACAAGAGTAAATCAATAAATGCTTTTAACTGAAATATTAAAACTACAGACGCGATAAAATCATCTACAGTGTGGTCCATTAAGTGTGCAACAAATGGGACATTTTTTTGTTAGTTGTAAAACCGAAATTTAAATACCGCTAAAAGTTAGTGCATGTTCGATAACCATATCAGATGCCCTTAGAATCGCTTCAAGTCAAACAATATACAGGGCAGGACAAAAAATATGTAATTCGTTCAAGAATAAAGTTACCTTATTTAAACAAATATAGCAAAATTTTATTGAGAAAAGTTGTTTAGAATCAAAAGTTATGCTCAAATACAAAGTCAGGGCCTCCTATTCGAATTTTGATTCTTTTTTTGTAAAATTTTGTATTATCCCCGTATGATACATATTTTTATTATTCTGATTTTATTAAGAGTTTTTCATATGTAAATTATTATTAGTAAAGCATTTGCCTTGTTAAAAAGAATATTTGCAAAATTCTAAAGTTCTGTTAAATATCGTTGCAACAAACATGAAGTGGACGGTTACCTAAAAAAATATTAATCCAAGTAAATTTTACAAATACGCTTCAAGTTGCTAAAAGTTATTTAAAAGGGATGTGGTTGTGGCTACTTTAAATACATATAAAATCAAAATAATAAAAATATGTATCATACGGGGGTAATACAAAATTTTCCAAAAAAGAATCAAAATTCGAATAGGAGGCCGTGACTTTGTATTTGAGCATAACTTTTAATTCTAAACAACTTTTCTCAATAAAATTTTGCTATATTTTTTGAAATAAGGTAACTTTGTTCTTGAACGAATTTCATATTTTTTGTCCTGCCCTGTATATTGTTTGACTTGAAGCCATTCTAAGGGCATCTGATATGGTTATCGAACATGCACTAACTTTTGGCAATATTTAAATTTCGATTGTACAACTAATAAAAAAATTTCTCGTTTGTTGCACACTTAATGGACCACACTGTATACTGACAAATTGCCAATATCTATTTATGTAGTGATAACTGCAGATATAGCAGCTGTAATAAATATTATTCTAACTACTCTTACTTGCACTTTAGTGAGCTCTTTTATTGTAAAGATCAGCACTACAACTCTTTTAACAGAATTTATAGAAGCGCCATAACTCCATAAATTAATATTTTATGTACTTGAAGATAGCTTTGTTATACTCCTCATCGCTATATTGGTGCCAACCTGACGCAGTCAACAACCACAATCGGCTGCTGGCGTAAAGGCCATTTTACATTTAAGCAAGACCAGTGCAATACAATGCAAGATGAAGAATTGAATATATAAATGTTGCTGGTCACTTTACATTTATGCAATACATGTGCAATATAATTATGACCTATACGTATACATAAAATTGAACATATCAAATATTTTAAGGCACGCTTGTGCGCGTCTGTGCTGTGTATTTTTATTCAAGAAATGTTGATAGGAAAAATAAAAACAGTTTTAGATTTAACCGTGATTATTTGCTTCATATCCATAATAATACGTAATAACTATGCTGCCGTGCTTAACAAAATCAACGTATCCGCAAATTTTGTGTTTTTGAGGTTTTGACTTATAGATATTCTTTTAACAATAAATATTTTTAAAAAATATATATTTTTTAAATATGGTATTTTTTTGTTAAGAATTTTGACTTTGAAATATAGCGTATTGCAATTTGAGTTTTTTTGAGTAACATATTATTAAGCAAAATTAACGTATTTGCATTTCTTACAACAATCAAACGTATCTTCTTTGCTAAATATTTGTATTACCAAGCAAAAAAAAACGTATTTGGCAGATACGCTATTTTTATCTAGTAAACGGTTAATAAAATCACGATTTACCCCAAGCGCATCTACAATAACGCAGAGACGTCTGTGTTGCTTAGCAACGGCCCGCCTCTTTTGTAGTCATACGATTTATTTCTGTTTTAATTGGACGTGTAGGTGATGCATTTGGCGGCAAATGTTCTGATTTAACGGCTTTTTGTTTAGTTCCACAAAGAGCTTTGTGTTGTGTGGAGGTGTAATCTAATAAGTTGCAGTTGTTTTATGTAATTATTGATAATTCTTATTTAATCGCCTAAAGTTTTTCTGGTGTGAAACGTACTTTTGTGTAAGTTTTTCTTAATTACTGAAAGTTAGATTCGCATCTATACTAGTTTTTCTCATATTTTTTTAGTGGTAAAAATGTTTCGTGGGAAGATTTTGACGTTAATGGCGACATCTAATAATAATAATAATAAATTCTTAGAGAGAAATGGTCATGTCGAAAAGAATTATGAAAAATATTTGGAACTTCAACTTTTAACTAATGGTGCATTCCATTCTGGTGTTTTTCACACTACTAAAGTTGAAATACTGAAAAAAAGCTTTCTGAATAATGGTGCCAATAAAAAAAATGTGGAGACGATGGAAACAAAATGCTAGACGAAATGGAAAATCTAATCGAAAATGTAAACACAACGGCGGACGAGAAAAAAATGGAATTGCAAAATACAGAATAAAACCAATTAGATAAAGCCTTGGAGTCGACAACAGAAGGAAAACAAATGGAATTTGAAACTATAGAAGATATAGAAGAGCAGGATCGTTTTGAAGAAAATTTGGATTTAATAAATATGGGAATTTTAGATGAAAATTTAATTCCGTTGGATAATTTTCTTAACGGCGAGAAAAATAATAAAGAAAATGTACCTACAATTTCAAGACAAGACATATTTGCCCTCGATTTGTCTATAACAAAAGCTGGTACTGATAGAAGAAGAAAGAAATTTATAAAATCAAGAGCAGAAAGAATTTCGTTTTGCAACAACGAAAAAATAAGAAACACGCCCTGAAAGAAGGTTGCAAAAAAGAATGTAAAAAACAATGCACTTTACAAATTAATGAGAACGAACGAAAACGAATCAACGAGAAGTTTTGGAACTTAAATAATCGTGAAAGAGTGTTGTTCATCAGCAACCATATTGAACAGGGTATTGTGAAAAGGAGGAAAAATGACTCTTCGCAGAGAAAAGATAATATTATTAAATATTTTCTAAAATCCAAAGATATTCGAAAAAACGTGTGTAAAAAAATGTTTTTATCAACACTGGGTTTTTCTATAAACAATGATGCTGTTCTAAGAAGAGTGTATACGAGAAACACTGCTGAGACGCAAGTAGGTTCTATTCTTAAAGAAGACAAACGTTCGGAAAGAAACAAAGAAAGAGCAGTTGATAGAGAAGTTATTGTGAAGGACATACAAAGCTTTTCCCCTTGTATTTCACATTACCGAAGAGAACACGCCCCAAAAAGACTTTATTTACCTAGCGACTTGACGATCACTGGTATGTGGTCAAATTTTAAATAACACTACCCCGATATAAAATGCTCATATGAGACATACAGGAATGTGGTCACCGATGACTTAAATATCTCGTTTACTAAATTAGGACACGAGGAATGCGAAAAGTGTGAAAACTTTCGTCTACATGACAGAACCCACACCAGTGAAAATATTGTCGCCAATTGTGATGAATGTCAAAAATGGGAAAAACACATTAAAAATGCAGAATTCACGAGAGAAAACTATAGAATCGACGCTGCCAACGAAAATACTGCCGATAAAATGTTTTTTCTGTAGATATGCAAAACATAATTATGCTGCCACGACTAGAAATGTTTAAACAAGTTTTATTCTGTCCACGCATTATTGCATATAACGAAACATTTGCACCCTTGGGAAAACTAAAAAAAAATTCTGCAAAACCATTTGCAGCAGTATGGCACGAAGGCGTCTCTGGAAGAAATAAGGAAGATGTAATCAGTACGTTTTATGCCTTCTTCGTGCAGTATGGAGATGTCAAACACTTGGTATTTTGGGTGGATAATTGTACTGCCCAAAACAAAAATTGGTGTTTTTTCTCTTTTCTAATTTATATTACAAATTGCCAAAAAACTGCGCTTGAAAAAGTAACTATTAAGTATTTTGAACCTGGTCACACCTTTATGTCGGCCGATAGTTATCATCACCACATCGAACTGGCTTTAAGAAAAGTTAATAAAGTATACGACTTTCAAGACTCCCTTAACGCCATCAAAAGCGTTTGCAATCGTGACGTTAAAGATATGAAGGCCTCTGATTTCTTTATGTGGCCTGATCTAACATCAATATATCAATTTAAAAAAACTGATGGACTTCGTCTGAAAAACGGATTTTACCGGCACAGAATTTAAAGAATTAAATTTTATTGCAAAAAAATACCAGAAAGAAAATATAACAAAACCAGCAGCAAAGAAAGAAGACCGTGGTATTGCACCTGAACGGAAGGCAAACATACTTCAAAAGTTAGCACCTTTAATTCCTGCTCACAAACTATCTTTTTGGCAAGAATTAAGTACCACTACCTTGCTAGAGGAAGATGGAGAGATCTATGCTGGGAATACGCCTACAAGACATGAAATGAAATGAATGGATCAGAAACAAGACAAGGGTCGACGACGTCATACATAGAATTGCGAAGCTTAAGTGGCAATGGGCGGGGCACGTCATGAGATTACCGGATGAAAGATGGGCAAAGAAGATCACGGAGTGGAGGCCGAGAATAGGGAAACGTAACCCAGGCAGGCCACGATCCAGGTGGAGAGATGATATACAAAAACATGCTGGACAACAATGGACGCGTAAAACCCATAACCGCCAAGAATGGCATGAAGCAGGAGAGGCGTATATCCAGAAATGGAGTAATGAACGCTGAAGTTGATGATGATGACCTTGCTAGAGGAAGAGTTTTTAGACGAGTAATCAGTGTTACTTATATTCCAGTGTTTATTCTTGGAAATTGTTGAGGTTTCTTAAATTTTATTATTGATTTTGTATTTAATATGTATTTGAATATGTATTTGAATATCGAATAGTTTATGAATATATTATTATTTGGAATAATTTTTTTAATTTCAATATTTTTGATCGTTTTTAAATAAAAAATGAATACCAAATTGTAAATAATATGAGCATACGCTATATTTGCTAAGAAAAATAAAAGTATATGACTGACGATTTTAGCGTATCTGCATATTTAGTGTATATACGTTAAACTTGTTATGTGTTGCTACCCTTAAAACACAAACCAAAAAAACCTATGTGAAAAAAAATAGGTTTAACAAATAATTTACGATATCAACAAGTTAATAAATAATTCAATAGCAATAAGAAAAAGTCAGTCTTAAAAAAAGTATCATTTTTATTACTATTTTTTATTATATCCTCCAATTAGTGGTTGCTGTTTTCAATCGCCATTTTCTCACAAACGTCAAATTAGCAGATACGTTATTTTCGTTAAGCACGGCAGTATGGTTTCTGTCAGTCTAATAATGACAAAAATTCAAACGTCAAAATTTTACCGCGGTTAAATATGTGTCAAAATTGAATCGCTTGTGCATACTTTTAACATGATCATTAAAAGTGCTTCACCAACTGATTTTTATCTATTTATTCAGGAAATAATCACGCCGAACATCCCGCGTGCATGTAAACTAGCCTGAATAAATTTTGAAGATTTTCTGCAAGAATGTTTTGCTCTTAAGAAATATATCTCGTAAATTTTCCGCCCCAAAATCCCTCGTGCTACGCACTCGGGATTTTTGTTGGGCGGCAAATTTACTTGATAAATTTCTTAGCAAAACATTCTGACAAAAAACGTCAAAATTTAATCGGCTATTTTAATGCACTTGGGATATTACTGTTGATAATTAATTAATGCATTATTATTTAAAGCAAAATCAAAAACAACGAAAATGAAAGCTCAGTAGTCCACGATTTTTTCCTGGCATTTGCTTTTTGCTAGTAGGAGACTTAACAGCATATTAACGACAATTGTACCAAATAAATTTCATTAACAACTTCGTGGTCATTTTAATTTTCCTATTAATTGCCTATTTCATACGTGTTACTCGTTATTCAAATTCCACGAAAAATTGTGCTTACGATCCTGGCGTTCTAATATACTATTTTTGTCACCTTGATCTGAAAGTGACAATTTTCTGTCGCTTGTTAGGAGATTTTCTGTTAGCGGAAATCATATATTTAATAACTACTATATTACTAGCGGCTATGAGTGGGGAGGTCACAACGTAAGTAAGACAGACAACCAACTCTTCAATGTACTTGGTGAGCTGTGCGCAAGCGCATCAGCGTCGACCGCGCGGTGGGGAAGCGGTCAAGTTTAAAATTCGCTTCTAAAGGCGGAATTCGAATTGTCACGCATGCGCACGAGGCGCGATATACTCTAAGCGAGACTATGTCAGCGCCGTAATGTTTTCGTGCGTTCCGAGGCCCTACTAGCAATATAGTAAGTAATACATATACCGTCTGTTCTATAAAAAGGGCCCAACACTATAACGAGTTTATTTGTTATTTTAGTCCTATAAAACCATATACCGGGTGGCCATAAATATCTGAGATCCCTGTAGCCATGGAATTAGCTACTTATAAATGTTGGTTAGCATTATATTTCAATTACGATAAGTATTGGTACCTATGTAATGTAATAAAATGCAATAAGAGGAAGGGAATGTGCCCTGGACTCTGCAGTTTAGCCTACGACTCGATTATAAAAATCTCCTGTTCTAACTCCATTATTTAGTGCACTCTGAAATAATTTTTGACAGATAGGAATTTTAGTTGTGATGACATTAATGACATTTAGTTTAGTTGGATTCATCATTTTAATAAAACGGTGTTGATTCCAAAGGTGATGTAATATCAGATTTTATGGCCACCCGGTATATTCTGAAATGGGAAAATCCTCTTTACAATTTGACCAAAACAAAATTTTTTTAGTGCCTCCAATTTTTCATGCCGTTTGAACATTTTGTAGGGTTGCATAATAAACATTTTGAACAAACGCAAAAAACTAAAGATGTTGAGGAAAGCCATGAAATTTAACTTTGGTCATCAAACAAGTAACCCTATCCTACAGTCACTTGTTTGACGTTTCTATTATATCATTGTAATACTTGTCTATTGTTGAGTTCCTTAATAAATTAGATAATCTTCTAACTACATTTCAAGGCCTCCTATGTCGCCTTTGAATTTTTGCGTTGCAGCACCGGAAGTGACTACAGAATGGTGAGAAGTTGAAATAGAACTGGGCAAAGAAAGGTACAAATCGACAAATAAAACGGCCAATCGAGCATGGTCGGTCCCCGCAGATCTCGAAAAATTCGAAAACCAGATTGGCAATATACTAGAGAGTAACAACTATCTAGATACAAACATCGACGAATTAAATGATGCAATAACAGAGGCTATACAAAAAAACCAATTAATGTTTTGCCCCAAATCAAAGAGAGAAGAAAGAATTAGTCAGACAACAAAAAACTTAATGCACAGAAGGAACGAAATGAGGAACAACACAACCACAACTAGCGCGCAACTAAGAGAAATAAACAAAGAAGTCTCAAAAACTTTAAGGCACGATATTAGGAACTATTATAGCAAAAATATCCAATAAACAATAGAAGAGAATAAGAGCATGAAAGTGTTACGCAGACGCCTTAGTGAAGGAAAATCAGAAATAATTAAACTTAAACACAAGCAAGGTAACATTACGCCAAACAGAGAAGAAATATTATGCATCGTGGAAGAATTCTATCATGAAGTATATAAAAGCCGATACAAAGGAAATTTAGACCAAAAAGTATTAACATCAATAAAAGGGATTGTGAATCAAAGATCTGAGGAGTTGCCAGATATTACCATCGACGAAATTAACATGGCATTGACAAACATTAAAAATAATAAATCGCCCGGAGAGGATAATGTCGTCATAGAAGCGACAAAAGCCGGAGGCGAATTCTTGAAGAAGAAAATACAATCACTGTTTAATCTCTGTCTGCACAACAGCACCAGCCCAGGTAAATGGCACCAGGCAACTACTATACTAATGCATAAGAAAGGAGATAAAACAGACCTGGAAAATTATCGACCCATAACCCTTCTTAACCATCTTTACAAATTGTTCACCAGAGTAATAACATCATGATTAGAAAAGAAACTAGACTTTTACCAAACAAAAGAGCAAGCTGGTTTTCGCTCTGGGTTCGGACCCAACGATCATTTGCAAGTCATTAAAATTTTGATTAAAAAAACGGTTGAGTACAACAAACAACTGGCTCTCCTATTTTTAGACTTCCATAAAGCCTTCGACACAGTCGAGTTAAATGCCATCATTGAAGCTATAAGAGAATGTCGTGTTGACTATAGATACTCCAAGCTGATCTATAACATATATAAGAACGCTACAATGTCAGTGAAATTACACAATAACAGCAGCCCTATCAAAATTGACAGAGGAGTACGACAAGGGGGACACTATGTCCCCAAAATTATTTATAACAGTTCTGGAATATGCTTTCTAAAAACTCGACTGGGACACACGAGGCTTAACAATAGATGGCCAAAGGTTGAACCACCTTCGCTTTGCGGATGACGTGGTTTTGATAGCAGACAACATGGGGGAGTTGACACAGATGCTAGAGGAGCTCCATACTGTGTGCCTCGAAGTCGGCTTGAGAATCAACTTCGCTAAAACTAAACTAATGACAAATCTGGTTCCAAGCGAATGTGTTAACATCGAAAACACGAATGTAGAATTAACGGAAAAATATGTATATCTAGGTCATTAGGAGATTAAAATTTCGAGGGATAACCAGACGTGCGATTGAATAGGAGAATCAACCTAGCATGGGCAGCATACGGAAAGCTAAGGCACATATTCAAGAGCAACCTCCCGATATGCCGGAAAGAAAAGTGTACGACCAGTGCGTTCTGCCCTTCCTCACATATGGTGCTGGAAACACTTCTGCACGAAAGCTTAAAATCGTTCAACGCAAAATGGAAAGATCTATGCTCGACATTTCATTAAAAGATCGCGTTAGGAATGAGGACTTACGACAAAGAAGTAAGTAACAGATGTGATTGAGCGAATAACTAGACTGAAAATGCAATTGGGCTGGTCATGTAGGCAGAATGAAAGACGGAAGATGAACAAAGAAGTTACTGAGTGGCGGCCTCCGTACAGATAGGCGTAGTAGGGGAAGACCATCCACACGCTGGACAGATGATTTGAGTAGGATTGCGAATAACTGGAATCAAGCAAGCCAAGATAGAGAGGAATGGAGAGTCATGGGGGAGGCCTACGTCCAGCAGTGGACGGAACGGACTGTTTGGTGATTCAAAAGATTAAGAACCTATGGTAGTTCATTACACAAAATTAGTTTGCCAAAAACATAAGAGGTTACGCTTGTTACAAAATAAAAGTCTCTAGCCTACACCCGGGATGAAGGCGCCTAAAAACGGCCTACTTAAGTCGTGAAAGGATCAAAGTCCCGGCATCTGTTCTCGGTTCAAATACATTATTTTCAGGATTTCCCCAAACTGAGATACATATTGCAAACGACATAAAGCGGGTTTACTAGATTAAAATCAAACCTGGTTGATAACTTTGGCTTCCGTTGGCAGATATTAATAATTTGCACGGCGGCTTCTCTCCCTACCAGTTGTCACCTTTACACACACATAATTTAAACTGAATCGAATTAATCAAAGTTATTCTATAATTTTTTAATACATGCCTTTCAACCTAAGCGCTCTCAAGATCAGCCGCGGTAGCGAGTAATGTCGCTCATGAAGTAATTATCCCTCATTCTGATGTTTCCACCAGCTGCATGTTTCTGTAGTCTATCTGGAGCTTTCTCATTCTTGGTCTGCATTCTTTTATAATATCGTCCATGAGGATTATAGCAACAGGAGTTAAGAACTCCGCCCTGCCTGACCCCTTCCTTTGTTATGAAGCATTTCCAATTCGTACATAATTCCTACTAGTGGTATTTAAACTCTTCATTGCCAATATTGTTCCTTTTCCCACCTTTTCTTTTTTCTAAGCTGTTCCAAAGGGCTTGTCTCAGAACGCTATCGAATGCTTTTTCTAGGTCGACGAAGCAGATGTAGGCTGCCATGTTATATCGTATTAGGTACTTTTTTCTTATTTGTAGCAAGGTGAAAATATGGTCTTGTCTGTTGTGTCCAATCTAAATCCACTATACGAGTTGTGGGTTTCACTATTTTCGAAGTCTCTTATACTCTTTCATACAAATTTCCTGGTACGCTCAGCAGGAAATGTCAGTAGTTTGCGCAATTTCTGTTACCTCCGGGCAACTGGCCTTTGGTCCACAGCTACTTGATTGTGAATATTCACAACAATCCTGTCTCCATAATTTCCTACATCTGCCGCCCTAGGGGACGCGCTTTCTCGCAGGGAGGTAAGGTCACTAAATACATAAAGGTACCGCCATTCAGTTCCAGATTTTGTTAAAAAGGACAAAGCATTGTAAGAAAGTGGGAGTGAGAGTGAGACACTAATGACAGGAACCCCAAATTAAAAGAGACAAAAGATATATGTTTGCACAGTTGGCGTACCTTTATGATTTAGTAACCTTACAGGGAGGTCCCGAGAGGCCAAACTTTTAAAATTATAAATCTGATCACAATTGTAAATATTCTGGTCCGTATATAAAATTGTATATGCACCTCGTGCATAACTAGCATTATGGCCTTTCTCATGTTACGCTGGGATCCATATTTAGCTACAATTCCAAACCAGTTTACGATTACATAAATGCTTACTGAATTCATGTTACAAATTGTACATCATCATCATAGTTGGCCTTTCCAGTCCTAGCGGACTATAGCCTGCTTCTTCGAAGCTTCCGAAATCCTAATTGGGATTATAAGAGAAGTGGATTGGTCCTCCCTTCCATGCATAGGTGTCGAAGTTAGATTTGGTTGTTTGTTTTCGTCTCTTCCACTATTCTTCGCCACTGTCTTCTGTCGTGTATTTTTTTCTTCAATTTACAATACCCATGGTTTGCAGGTCCTTGGTTACATCGTCCATCCAGCGAAGGTCTGGTCTTCCTCTTCTTCTCTGTCTGGACTCCATTTAGTTATTACTCTTGGTGCCCTCTCCTCCATTCTGAACACATGCCCTAAGTATCTTATTCTTTGCGCTTTAATAAATTTTACTACATCTTCCCCCTTTGTGTTCTTGTATATCTCATGATTCATTCTGCTTCTGGTTTGATATTTTCATCTGTGATTGGGACCCATTATTTGTCTACGTATTTTCCTCTCGTTTACTCTAAGTTGTTCTTCGTCTTCTCTGTCATTTTCCATGTCTCTGCCCCTTATGTCATCACTGGTCGTACTAGACTGTTATAATTCGCAACTTTGTCTTCATGCTTAAGATGTTGTTTAACAAGACTTGTTTGTTGGAGTAGTAGCATCTGTGTGCTGCTTGTATTCTGTTTGTTATTTCTGTGTTTGTGTTGTTATTGATATCTATCAGTGATGCTAGATATGTAAATTTCTCCACTTCTTCAAATTCATATCCTGCTATTTGTATTTTTGTTCGCTGTAAATCTTTGTTTGTCCTCATGTATTTCGTTTTTTCACTATTTACTACTACGAGGGGACCGAGAAAAGTTCTGCCGATCTCATTAGGCCATGGAAAAAAACACAATTTCTTGATTGTCATAATTGTCAAAGTTTTGGTGTTGTGCCTGCAAATTTCATAAAGTTTCGTTTATTAACTTCTGATTTATAAAACAGAATATAACAGGGTAATCGAAAATGGAAAAAATCGAGTACCGCGCTGTAATAAAATTTCTTGCAAAAGAGGGAATTCACTTCACGGAAATTTCGGAACGTTTAAGAAATGTATATGGGGAGTCTGTACCTTCAGAATCTACAGTTAGACGTTGGGCAATAGAATTTAAACATGGAAGAATAAGCTTAGAAGACGATGAAAGAAGTGGGCGCCCTGCAACTGCAGAAAATGTGGTGGCAAAAGTGGAAAAATTAGTTATGGGGGACAGAAGAATTACGGTGGATGAGATAGTAAGAAGTACAAAGATTAGCGATTGGTCGGTAAGATCTATTTTGCACGATCAGTTACACCTGAATAAGGTATCTGGCAGGTGGGTGCCATGCATGCTGACACCTTTTCAAAAGCAGGATCGAGTTGACATTTGTCGTCAACTTTTAAATTATTCTGAAGCTGACCCTGATAATTTTTTTGACAAAATCGTTACAATCGACAAAAGCGGGGGCGTCACTTTGATCCTGAGACAAAAACAATCCAGCATGCAGTGGCGGCACAGTAATTCGCCGCCCCCAAAAAAGTTTCGAGTCAAGCCATCGGCCTGGAAGACGATGCTTTCAGTTTTTTGGGATTCAAGAGGTGTTATACTAATAGAATTTTTAAAAAAGGGCATACGATTACTGGAGACTATTATGCGTCTCTTTTAAGTAAATTGAGGGAAAATATTAAACTAAAACTCAGAGGAATGCTTAGCCACGGTGTCCTGCTGCAGCATGACAACGCCTCATCCCATACTTGTGTTGCAGCAACTTCAAAAGCGGCCGAATTGGGTTTCCAAATTTTGCCACATCCACCATATTAACCTGATTTGGCACCCTCGAATTACTATTTAATTAGGAACTTAAAGAGTCATTTACGTGGAACGCATTTTAAAGATGATGAAAGTGTGAAAAGTGCAGTTTCCCAGTAGCTGGAGGAGCAAAATGCAGACTTCAAGACGGGATTTTAAAGTTGAAGCATCGGTGGCAGAAATGTGTGGATTTGCAAGGAGACTATATAGAAAAGGTTAAAATTGTACAAAACGTTTCAAAATAAAATACAAGTTAATCTTTAAGGCAAAATTTTTCTCGGTCCCCTCATAATCCCATCTTTTCCGCTGCTATCTCCATTTCTTGAAATGTTTGTATTACGTCCTTTTTGCTAATGCTAATAATCACCACATCGTCTGCATATGCACACATCTGGGTAAAAATGAATGTTTATTAATCCCTGTGCCTTGGTTTTTTGTATTATCCCTTCTAGCGTTACGTTAAATAGGACTGGTGATAGCGCATCCCCTTGGCGTACTCCTGTACTAATATCTACTGTGTTCGTTAGGCGTATGTTGGTTTTTATATATGCATGAGAGTCTTCCATAGTCATTTTGATTAGTTTTATTATTTTGTATGTTACACCTAGATGTGTTAACTCTACATACATTCTGCTTCTCTTGATTGTGTCAAATGCTTGACGGAAATCTATGAATAGCAGATGTAGCTCGACGTCAAATTCTCTACTTTTTTCTAGTAGTTGTCTTATTATATGTATACCATCGATTGTAGATCTGTTTGATCGAAACCCTATTATTCTTTCGAAGTAGCTTTCCATTCTTTTCAGTATGAGGCTGGATAGCACTTTGTACACTACGTTTAGCAAAGTTATGCCCCTATAGTTCTTACACTCTGCTTTATTACCTTTTTTGCATATTGGTATCACTATTCCAGTTTTCCACCCTTCCGGCATTCTTTCGGTGTTCCAAATTTTTGTTATCAGTTGAATTTCTTTTCAGATTTTCTCCCCCATATTTAATCAATTCAATTGTTAAATTGTCCTGTCCTGGTGCTTTTTGATTCTTTATGTTATGTACGAGGGCAGGATGATAATTGGTTAGCCTAACAATGAAAGACCGGTTTTAGGTTTTCAAAATTATTTTTATTTTTTTAACATAGCCGTTCAATACATTTTGTCCAGCGATGCTCAAAGGCTTTGATCCCATGACGAAAGGTGCTTTACTCAAGGTCTGGAAAATAGGCGCCAACAGTGGCAATGGCCTTTTCAACAGATGAAAATTTTTATCCAAGGAAAATTTTGAAGTTAGGGAATAAGTCGAAGTTCGAGGGAGCCAAATAGAGTGAATAAGGTGGATGCGGAAGCAAATTGTGCTTTAATTTGATGACTTTACCCATTACAGTAACTTTAGTTGAGAACGTGCATTTCCTGGTAAAAGCAAACGCGGCACCCAACATGCGGACAGCTTTTTCGTGCCGAATTCTTGGGTTAAAATATGGCACACCAGCTTTTTTGAGATGTTCACTACATTAACTATTTCACTCAATTTCAGTCATTTGTCTTTCAACGCCATATCGTGGATTTTGGTAACCATTTCTGTTATAGTGACACTTCTTTGTAGTGATGGGCATAATCGGATGATTTCAATAATCGGAATGTTCCATTTCGGAATGTTTATAAAAATCGGAATATCATCCGATTATTTTACATTCCGTAAATGCAAGCAAGAGAAAACGAGCGAAACAATAAGCGGAAGAAAGATGAAGTGCGTAAAAAATTTGCGATGCGAGCACTCACCGTCGCCTTTATCTGCGTTGGCATCTATTGTTTGGGTTTGTAAAACGGCCAGTACAACATTTTATGAGTTTGAGTCGCACAGTGGCATATAAGAGGAAATAAATATTTTTTCAAATTATTACAGTAGTTACCTTAATAGACTTTCGGAAAATGGTAGTGATATTTTAAAGTTTAATGGCACATAAAGTACATAATAGATAGTATAAAACAATACATGATTTTGAAGTCTGTAAGGTGTACTATCTAATAATTAATCTATGAAATACCACTGCCATTACCCATTAGTGCCATTCAAGTATCATTCACGTGCGCACACGGTAGTGCCATTCAAGTATCATTCACGTGCGCACACGGCGCGATCCGTCGGCATTCGCCAACCAGCATATAGCAGTGAAGTGAGTCAACACAACATTCCATATTCCGTTCAGTTCAAATTGGCATTTCGTTTTCTCATTTTGTGTATCGAATAGTAAAATAATCGAATTCCGAAAGTTCCGAATTTTGTGCACCGAACAGTAAAATAATCGAATTCCGAAAAGTTCCGAAATAATCGAAACCTTCCGATTTTTTGAACAATCGGAAACTTTCCGATTATTCATTCCGGATAGGCCCATCACTACTTCTTTGGCTTTCAGAGCGGTGCTCGTCTTGGACGCTGGTACTGCCTTATCAAATTTAACCATCAAATTTTTTTTGGTCGTATATGGTGGAGCACATTCACCCAACACAGTTTTCGTCTATTCAAAAAATGTTCGCACCTTTTAAAACTTTTGTATGCAAAAATTAAATACTCGTAACCGCACAATGGTCAGTTTTTTCCATTGTTAAACAAATACAACACACGTTTTCTTTAAACAGCTGCTAACAACAAACTATTTCACAGATCGACTTTATATTTTCAGTATTGCTAATTCAAAGATGGAAGTTGGCATTTTTGAATATACATTTATATTTATGTATTTAAAATTGTAGAGGCTAACTAATTATCATCCCGCCCTCGTATTATTTTATCCATTTCTTCATATGTTGGGCTTTCTATTTCTTCCTCTTCCAATTCAGCTTCTTCCTGGGTGACCCGTTTCCTCCATTTCCTGGTTTTCGATTGCATTCTTAAAGTGATCTTGCCATCCTTGTAGTATGTCTTCTTTTTTGTATAGGTATACCCCTTCTTTGCTGTGGCATCCTTCTATAGTTAATTGTGATTTCTTCAACGAGTGTTCTTTTATTTTTTGATATAATTTCCGCGCCTTGTTGCGGCTGCCGAGCTGCTCGATCTCTTCTAGTCTATTGTTCGTCCATTCACGCTTTTTTCTTCTACATAATTTTGCTACGTTATTTCTGATTTCTCTGTAGTTTTCTCTTGTTTCTGGTGTTTTTTTGTTTATCCATTCCATCCTTGCTTCGTTTTTCTTTTTAATTTGATCCTTGTATTCTTTATCAAACCACTCTCGTTTCTCTTTCTTTGTTTTGTAGCCGATTTCTTTTTCTGCCACACTCCTGATACTTGCTTTTATTGCTTCCCATTCTTCTTCTAAATCTTCTCTCTCATGTTTCTCCTGCAATATCTTTTCCATTGAGGTCTTATACTGCTTTGATTCCTTTGCTGTAGTAATTCTTTGGACATCCCAATTTCTGTTTATTTTAGTATCTTTGTTATTTACGTTTGCTATCTTTTTTTTAATAATAGTTTGAACCAGGTAGTATTTATTGTAGCAAGTAGCCAACAGTTCAACCAATTACAGGCTACTGTTAAACAAAATATACATAATCTGTACAATACACATAGTAAATTATTAATTAGTAAGATTCTATGGTAGTGGCAAAGCAAACAAGTAAGAATGAGTACTAGAGACTAAAATCACTTATAACTAAAGTTGACAAAAATATTAGAGAAATATGTTACAAACTTGTAAGTTAAGAAATAAAAAAAGATCTATATATTAACTATGTAATTGTTGTAATATGGTGACCAAATAACACATCTATATTCTAAGTGTGGTCTCACAAACATATTATATAACAAAGTTAGAGAGTGGATTTGACTAAACGATCTGGCGTTCTGTACAACAAATCCAAGTTGTCTATAAGCTGAGTTAACACAATGAAGAATATGTAAATTAAAAGTAAGTTGATTATCAAACTGTATACCCAGATCCTTTATATTGTCTTTCCTTCAAACATTCTGATTATCAAGTGTGTAGTTAAAGGTTATTGTTGATTGTTTGCGAGTGTAGCTAACTATGGCACATTTATTTATATTAAATGAAAGGCGGTTCACAACCGACCATTGAAAGATTTTTTCAAGGTCAAATTGTAATAATTGGCAGTCGTTAATGCAAGATATACTCTTATAAATTTTAAAGTCATCAGCAAACAATAGACATTTAGAATGGGTTACTACATCGGGTAGATCATTAATTAAGATCAGGAACAGTAAAGGCTCTAGGTTAGAACCCTGTGGAACTCCTGATAAAACGTTAAACTCGCGCGATACACAATTATTATATACTACATACTGACGCCTGTTCTGAAGATATGGGGCAAATAAGCGTAACATTTGTGAAGTGAAACCAAATAAATACAATTTTTTTAAAAGTATAGTGTGATTTACCTTGTCAAATGCTTTAGCATAGTCCACATATATTACATCCATTTGAGTATTATTGTTAAAGCAATGAACAGTATCTCGCGTAAGTACTAGTAAATTAGTACTATTAGATCGTTTGGGAATAAATCCATGTTGAAAGTCTGAGATGTGAAGTTTAACATGGCTGTATAAGT
Organism: Agriotes lineatus; assembly: GCA_940337035.1. NCBI lineage: Eukaryota > Metazoa > Arthropoda > Insecta > Coleoptera > Elateridae > Agriotes > Agriotes lineatus. The sequence continues at coordinate 20,030 of CALNHX010008232.1, forward strand.
ATTTGTAAATAATTGATTCGAAAATTTCGCAGGGAACTAAAAAGTAGTGCTACCGGTCTGTAGTTCGCTATATCACACTTTTTACCGCCCTCGTGTATTGGGCACACTTGTTAGTTTCCAGGCTGTAGGAAATACTGAAGTTTCTAGAATTAAATTGAATATACATTTATTAATGGACATCGTTAAAGCCAATACTAGAATTAATTACAAAAATGCGACTGTTATCCTGCTTGAGCATCATAATCTTACCGTTTTTTATCCACAGAAACTTGATATTATGAGATTTTTTGAACACGCGACACTGGGAAAATAATCTTCTATTTGAAGAGGATAATGACTCATTGATATAAATCTGTTTGGCAATTCCTGTTGCGAAGCCAAGGTCCTTGGTATTTAATGATAATTTCTCTAGGCTTATTGGGTTGCACCGGATTACTTTTTAGTAGATGAACTGCATGCACCATCCTTTTTTCCAGTTTACATCCCAAAGCTTGCGCGACCACTTGAACGGTAGTAAGAATATTTTCGTCCCGAGGCTCGGGCACGCCAAAATTTTCAACAGAGTTTTTACGCGAATATTGATTCACATTATTTAGCTGCCGCTTGAGTTCAATGTTATCTTTTTGCAACTATGATAACGCATCAATTTTTTCAAGACAATTTTTTGCAATAAATTTATTTCTACTTTGCTTCCGCTTGATTACTCAGCTAGAGTGGTGGGTTGCAGAACATAACGTTGCTTGTACACAAAGCGAGCGCTAGTAAAGGTCGTTCAGCCACTCTCAGCTGTTGGAACTTAGTAAAAAAACTATTGCTACGTGGCTGAACGTTTCTGAACAGGTTTTATTTACAGACGGAGCAGGTATATTATTTCCTATGTATGAGTCCACACATGTATTATGTATTATCTGTAACATTTTCTAGCTGCCGGTGTAGAGACTGGTGCATTGTACGCTAGCATCTGGTGGTGTTACAAAGTTGGAGCGCACCTTTTGAGTTTGCGAAGCAACCATTGTGTTAGATGTGTGTGCTGGTGATGTGTTGACCTTGTTACTCTATCTCTTAGGTCTGTAGTTCCAAGTAGAGCACAGTTAGTTTGATGCCAAACTGTGAATAGTTCCACCGAACTCAATAACGATCGCCAAGGCTGCAGAAAAATTTCAGCCACCATGGGATTCGAACCGAGGACTTGCTTAATGCAAGCCTAACGCTCTACCAACTGCACCACACGGCTTCTTGTGAGTCCACACATGTCTAGTTAAATTATACTTCGTTGCTGTTTTGTAGCCACACACATAACAGCTATAAGGCTTTTCTCCTGTATGAGATCTTAGATGTTCAGCCAAACGACTCTTCTGCGCTGCTTTGTAGTCACAAACAGAGCAACTGTACGGTTTTTCTCCTGTATGCGTTCTCATATGGATCACTAAATTACCTTTCACTGCTGCGTGATAGTCACAAACAGAACAACTATAAGATTTCTCTCCTGTATGGGACCTCACATGTTCAACTAAACTACTTTTCAGTGCTGTTTTTAAGCCACAAACAGAGCAGCAATAAGGTTTTTCTCCTGTATGAGATCTGACATGTTCAACTAAACCACTCTTCCGAGCTGCTTTGTAGTCACAAACAGAACAGCTGTACGGTTTTTCTCCTGTATGGGTTCTCATATGCATAACTAATTTATTTCTCACTGTTGCCTGATAAGGACAAACAGAACAACTATAAGGTTTTTCTCCTGTATGGGACCTCAAATGTTCCACTAAACTATTTTTCTGTGCCATTTTAAAGCCACAAACAGAGCAACCATAAGGTTTTTCGCCTGTATGAAACCTCATATGAACAATTAAATTATACTTCGATGCTACTTTGTAATCACAAAGAGAGCAACTATAAGGTTTTTCTCCTGTATGAGTTTTCATATGTCTAACTAAAGAACTCCTCCATGCTGCTTTGTAGTCACAAACAGAGCACTGATAACGTTTTTCTCCAGTATGAGATCTCACATGAACAACTAAATTACTCTTTACTGCTGTTTTGTAGCCACAAACAGAGCAACCATATGGCGTTTCTCCTGTATGAAGCCTCATATGTGGAACTAAATCCTTCTTCATTGCTGCTTTATAGTCACAAACAGTGCAACTGTAAGGCTTTTCACCTGTATGAGACCTCATATGAGCAACTAACAGATATTTGTATGTTGCTCTGTAGCTACATAGAGAACAACTATGACGCTTTTCTGTAAAACGAGAGCTAATGCTTCTTCTTATATTTTTATTTATGCTATTATCTGTAAAAACATACATTAGTTCTTTACATGGATCTTTACCCACACTTACCTTTCTTTGATGTCTTATATTCATTTTTTATACTGATTTCTTCCTGCTTAATTTCTATTTCGGAATGAATACTGTTATTAGTGTTTTCAAAGATTTCTTTTTTAATACATAATTTACTAGTATTTTCATTACTACCCATATTGGAATTTTTGTTTACTGCTACTGCTGTGAAATTACAACATTTACAATCTACATTTCATCTTGCGGTCATGATAGTTGTATAAACGTGAACTTGATAATGCACACATTTCCTTGGGTATATTTTAGACTGCCACATCTAAAACAAGAGTAAATCAATAAATGCTTTTAACTGAAATATTAAAACTATAGACACGATAAAATCATCTCTGCTGACAAATTGCCAATAATATCTATTTACTGTAGTCATAACCGCAGGTATAGCAGCTGTCCGTTATAAATAAATAAATATTATTCTAACTACTCTTACTTGCACTTTAGTGAGCTCTTATTGTAAACATCAACGCTATAACTCTTTAACAGAATTTATAACAATATATCATCAGCAATTCAGTATTGCACTTTAAAAATACTCAATAGCTCCAATAATTTTATGTAGTTGAAGTTAGCATTGTTATACTCTTGATCATACCAACCTGACGCAGTAAACAACCTCAATCGGCTGCTGGCGTAAAGGCTGTTTTACATTTAAGCAACACCAGTGCAATACAATGAAAGATGAAGAATTGAATATACAGTTAAGTCCATTTACAATACAATATGGCCATATCGCTTGTTAAATGGTCCGCACACTTTATCATTCGAATATAGGCAACCCATTATACATTGGGCGCATCCAGACAACACAACCGCTGAGTAGCGTTCAGTTTGAGCTGAGGTATTGTTTTGATGGTTTGAGCGTTGTGGGTTTGCTAAATGGTCTTCCTCAACTTACGCTGAGTTAACTGTCAAAGTTGTTGATTTTAACCTATAAATAACTGCTGAATATGCTGTTTTAGTGTTATTTACATTTTTGTTCAAATTTCTAAATAAAGTATATTTATTATGACTGATGATATCAATAACACAAATTAAAGATTAATTACTTTTTTCGTTGACCGCTTGTTAATTTCAATACTAATGAATTATTTTTCCTAAAAAAGGATGGATTAATAGACGTCATTAATACACTGATTTTGATTAATACACTCTTTTTCATTAATTAACTGTTTTTTAAAAAAGTATGGATTAATAGATCTATTAATACACTGTTTTTGATTAATACACTCTTTTTCGTTAATTAACTGTTTTTGTGATTTTGACGTTTTGATGATATTTTGCATGGAGGTTAGTTGTATTAATCAAATTTTTCGTCATAAACAAAGATTTTGCGGTCAACGAAAAAATTTTGTAATCAACTCGTTTGTTAATGGGCGATTAATAATCTCAACTATTAAAGGCACTCACTCGCTATAACTCGTTCGTGCTTTAAACAGTTTCGATTATTAATCGCCTTCATTAACACACTTGTTGGTTACCTACATAGCTAGTATATTTTGTTCAAATGAATGAATAAACATTATTTGATGAGGTTAGCAATATAAATTAAAGAGTAATTCGTGTAGTAGGAAAGTAGGTAATATTGTAGGTGATATTTAACAATAATTACAGTTCTAGAACTGTTGTGTCGTCAGAATGCGCCCATTCATTACCAGCTAGTTAGTTTTATCTAACCGACGTTAGTCCCAAAGCATTACCAAACTACCAAGAAGGGTTAACCACAAAATAAAACGTGTTCGTAGTTAAAAAGAATGATTTAATAACGAAAATTAATTATATATAAATGAAGAAATAGGAACAACAGTAAGCAATTACGAGAATTATAATAACTGCTCGAAGTGTCCACCTTGTACTTCCAAAGAGAAGGCTAAACGATTGTTAAATTCTGCGATCGAATTATTAACGAAATTAACAGCTACGTTTCGACATTCATTAATTAATCTCTCTTTTAATGTATCGATGTTTTCAGCTGGCTCTACTGTATAAATTGTATTCTTCAAATAACCCCATAGAAAAAAGTCAATTGGCGAGAAATCGAGAGACCTCGGAGGTCAATTTATAATGCCCCGTCTTCCAATCCACAACAGAAATGTGGCGTTAAGATAATTAACTGTCTCCCTGGTATAAGGAGGCGGGGTTCCATTTTGCTGTAATATAGTGTCACGCATCTCGATATTAATATTAGCATCTATGATTGCTTGAGGTAGCTGCACTTGTAATAGATGCAGGTATTTGGCACTATTTAGAGTACCATCTATAAATATTGGTTCTATAAACTTGCAACGGCACTAAGTATTTAAAGATTGTCGATACTGTGTATGTGTTTCTTGAAATACATGCAAATTCTCCGTTGACCAATACATAGGATCCGGGAACCAGTGGATAATATTTAAGGAAAACGTTCAGAGAACAGCATGCGATACAATAGAAAGTTTTCATTAAATATTCTGTTAATTAGTGTTTCACAAAACAGTGTTCTATTTTCAATATCATTTTGAAGAACCTGTTGATGGTTGCCATATTTGTAACTTTTGTATTCGTGTTCATGAAGTATACGAATCACCGATGTCTTAGAAAGTCCTAATCGATATTAGTAATAAAACTAATAACTACTTGAATAGCAATCCCTTTAGTAGAGATATTTTTATTTTCTGTAACGGATTGCAACACGTTTAATTGGGCAACTTCATGTGTTACTGTTCTACGTCGATGGTTTTTCTTCATACAGTGCCACACAGCCTGTACTTGCAAATATTCTAACTGTTTTTGATATTGTAGACACATTAGGGACTGGTCTATTAGGATATTTTACACTAAAATGATCGCCAACATTATCTAATGATAATCCTGAGTGATACATTATACACATTTCTAGTTTTTGTTTGTCTGTATAAATCATGTTTAATAAATCGTTAGTTTTAAATCTTATTCCTTATTAAAATATAAAAAAATTCCTTGTATAATTTGACAGGTGACAAAACAATACACAAATGACCTTTTTAAATTAATATATAATGGGTTGCCTATATGCCAATGATAAACTGGGCGGGCCATTTAGCTTGCAATATGGTCATGTTTCATTATAAATGGACTTCACTGTATAAATGTTGCTTGGCACTTTATATTTATACAGTTCATGTGCAATATAATAATAACGTATACTACATAAAAATGAACATATCAAATGTTTTAGGTTACGCTTGTGCGCATCTGTGCTGTGTATTTTTATTCAACAAATGTTGACACGAAAAATAAAATGAGTTTTAGATTTAACCGTGATAATTAATTAAGGCATTATTCTTTAAAGTAAAAAAGAAAACAAAGAAAATGACCTTACACTAGAAGAACAAAAAATTCAGGCCGCAATTAGGAAAGTAGCAAGGGCGGAGAAGGAAAAAGGAAAGAGGACACGAGTAGGTTTCCAAAGGCTAGAGATAGAAGGTAGAAAATATATATGGACGGACGAAGAGGGGGGCAGTTTAAAAGAAACTGATACCCCAGAAGCCAAGTTCCCAAAAAAGTAATAAAGAATCGAAAGGACGGAAATACGGCAACGAAACCAGGCGAGAAAACGGACAATGGCAATGGAAATAGCAGAGAAAGAAAAACGGGAGAAAACACTAAGAAAAAACAAAGAAGCAGGATAGGTACATGGAATGTGCGAGGATTGAGTGGCAAAGAGGTGGAAATAGTAGAGGAAATGGAGAAAGCGAAGGTACAAATACTAGCGATAACAGAGACCAAAAAGAAGGGACAAGGAAGTGAGGTGCTAGAAAAGGGATTTCTGCTAAACTATAGTGGGGTAGAAGAAACAAAGAATGCACAAGCTGGAGTAGGAATAATAGTAACAAATGAAATGAAAAAATCAATAAAAGAAGAAAAGTATATATCAGAAAGAATTATGGCAATGGAAATGAAAAAGGAAGGACAAGAAAAAACTACTCTGATAGCAGTGTATGGACCAAAAGAAAACGAAAATAAGGAGAATAAAGATAAATTCTGGAAAATAATACAAGCAGTAACAGAAGAGACAAACGGGCAAATAATTATACTAGGTGATCTAAACGCAAGGGTGGGGAATAAAGTAGAGGGACAACAACAAGTAATGGGCCAATTCGGAGAAAGCCATATAAACAATAATGGAAGAAGACTGATAGACTTCTGCCTTCTAAATAACATGGTAATCACGAACACAAAGTTTAAACACAAAGATATCCATAAATACACGAGAGTAATGGAAACGAGAGGAGAAAAATCGCTAATAGATTATGTAATAACCGAACAAACTTCAAAAAAATAAAAGACACAAGAGCTAGAAGAGGACCGGAAATAGGGAGCGACCACTATATGGTGACAACAGATATTCAGGGAGACGACGAGAAAGTAAGAAAAATAAAAAGGGAGAACACGGTTAGAAAAGAGAAAATAAAAACGTACAAGCTAAAGGAAGAAGAAGTAAAGAAAAAGTACCAGGAAGAAGTAAGGGAAGAATGTATAAGACAAAGGAACAAGGAAACAAATGACATTGAAACGGAGTGGGAAAGGTCTAAAAGAATCATAAAAACAGCAGCAAAGAACGCTTGCGGGACCACAATTATCAAGGGGCAACAGAAAAAACAGACGAGATGGTGGAACCAAAAGGTGAGAAATGAAGTGAGCAAAAAGAAGGAGCTATGGAGAAGATATATACAGGAAACAACAAACCAAAGCTATGAAGAGTACAAGAAACAAAGGAAAGTAGCGAAAGAAGAAATACAGAAGGCAAAAAAAGAAATATGGGAGGAGTTAGGAGCCAAATTGGAGGAGGACAGCAGGAGTAATCAAAAACTTTTTTTCAAAGTGCTTAAAAACCTTAGACAACCAAAGAAAAATCCAGAACAAAATATGTACATAAAAACAAGAATGGAGAAGTAATTACAGAAAAACAAGCAATAATTAGCAGGTGGAAAGAATACTATGAAGATCTACTGGGAGTAGGAGTTGACAGTGTGAAGGTAAACAATGGAAATGATAAGAGGGAGCCAAAACAAAAAGAAGAGGAAAACGATACAATAACAGAGGAAGTGTTCGAAGAGGCTATACACAGACTAAAAGTGGGGAAAGCAGCAAGACACGACGAAATAACACCGGAAGAGATTAACAGTATGGGACCGTTGGGACGAAGGTTACTGCTGAAAATATGTAGAAGGGCGTGGGCAGGAAAGGTAATACCGAAGGACTGGGAAATAGCACTAATAGTTCCGATCTTCAAAAAGGAAAACAACAAAGAATGCCAAAATTACAGGGGTATTTCACTACTGAGTGTGCCGGGGAAGATCTATGAAAGGATTTTAGACACAAGAATTAGGAAAATAGTGGAGAAACATCTCATAGACTCCCAAAGTGGATTCAGAGCAGGGCACAGCACACAGGAACACATATTCACGATAAGACAGATAATGGAAAAAACATTAACATATAATAAAGAAGCTTATATCTGTTTTATTGATCTGGAGAAGGCCTTCGACAGCGTTCCTAGAGAGGACATATGAAGGAACCTACAGAAAAGAGGGGTAAATGACAATCTATTGGAAGCAGTAAAATCTTTGTACAATAAAACCAGAAATTATGTTAGAACACACAACGTAAACTCAGAGGAATTCGTCACAACACAGGGAGTAAGACAAGGAGGGATAATGAGCCCTATATTGTTCCTAGTAGTCATGGATGAAGGTAATCAAAGAGACAAGAGAAGAGGCAAAGAGAATAATGATAGGAAACTGGAACATGAAGAGAGTGGAAATAACAGAATGTGCCTTCGCAGACGATATCGCAGTGTTTGCAAAATCAGAAAAAGACATGAACGAAAATATGAACAGATGGAAGACAGCATTAGAAAAAGAGGGGACTAAGAATAAACAGGGAGAAAATCCAAAGTGATTGTGATAAGTGACCAAAACAAAACAGTGAATACACGTGTAAACGGTGAAAAACTTGAACAGGTAGAAACATTTTAAATACTTAGGTACCATAATAGACAGTAAAGAAAAGGTGGAAGTGGATATTGACAATCGAATAAAATCGGCATCTAACATGTTCATGGGCTCTAAAAAGATCTTTCATAAACAAAAAAGAGATTTCTATAAAAACAAAATTAACAGTGTACAAAACAATCTATTCCCCAATATTAATATACGGAAGTGAATCGTGGGTGTTAAACAAGAGTAACAATTCAAAAGTACAAGCCTCGGAGATGATATATCTTAGGAGAGCGTTAGGAGTAACAAGGTTGAATAGGATTAGAAACGAAGAAATAAGAGAGAGACTATCAGTAGAACCAATACAAAAGAAAATTGAAGAAGAGCAATTAAGATGGTTTGGACACATATGCCGAATGGTAAACAGAAAACGAACTAAGAAAGTGTGGGAAGCAAGGGCAGAGGGAAAGAGAAAGAGAGGAAGGCCAAAAGAAACATGGAACCAGGCGATTGGAAAATTAATAAAAAGGAAGAGAAAACATGGAACCAGGCAAAAGACCTCACGGAAGACAGGAAAGAGTGGAGAAAATTTTGCAAGTATTAGGCAAGAAACCTCGACACCCAATGGGTATGAAGAGGAAGGATTAAGTAAGTAAGTAAGAAAATGTAAGCTCAGTAGTCCACGATTTTTTTCCTGGCATCTGCTTTTTGCCAGTAGGAAAGTTACGGCATTTTAACGACAATTATACCAAATAAATTTCATTAACACCTTCGTGGTCATTTTAATTTTTCTGTTAATTGCCTGTTTCTTACGTCTTACTCGATATTCAAATTCTACGAAAAATTGTGCTTACGGGCCTGAAGCACTAATACGCTATTTTTGACACCTTGATGCTTGATCTGAAAGTGATATTTTCTGTGATTGTTAGAGGATTTTGTGCCAGCGAAAATACACGTTCGGTTCCCTTGTTGGTTTCCAATTCCAATGACAGTGAGGAAGAATATAATACATTGGCTCCCGTTGCCACTAGAGATGGGGAAAATGTGCTTAATAACAAAACGACTATCTTGCTTTTTACCTATATTTAGGTGTCTTTCAATGCAGCTGAATACAAGAGATAGTCTTGTCATATAATGTGAAAGTGTCAAAAAATCATATTTATAACTCTGAAGCAAAGTGTTATCCCCGCACCAGTCTTCTCGGAGGCCTGGGTTTGTATGCCACCAAATGTAAAGGAACCTAACTGTGAACCTTTTTGATTCATTTTGGGAGAGCTAGTTTCCTGGCAGGTTCTCATCGCAACTAAGTGCGCCAGACATGAACATTTACAAATGTTAGGCTGAGTTATAAAAGACGGAGGCTATTTAACTTAATATATTCAAAAGATTAAGAACATAAGGTAGTTCATTACTAGCCTACACTCGGGATGAAAGCGCCTCAAAACGACCTACTTAAGTCGTGAAAGGATCTGCTCTCGTTCAAATACATTATTTTCAGAATTTCCCCAAACTGAGATACATATTGCAAACGACATAAAGCGAGTTTACTAGATTAAAATAAAACCGCTTCCGTCGGCGGATGTTAATAATTTGCACATGGTTATTAGATTAATTTGGAATTTACTATTTAAGAAGCGGCTTCTCCCCAGCTGTCACCTTTACAGACACATAATTTAGACTGAATCGAATTAATCAAAGTTATTCTATCAATATATTTAAAACGTGGGAGCGTTTTCTTTCGACATTATTTTGACACTTTCTCCGGGCCGATTTTGAAAATTCTTATTTTAAATGAAAACCGTCACTATGTAGATGTGAACTCCTTCTCTATTAGGATTTTTACGGTCAGAAGGTGGTCACAAGTACTGAACCCTTTCTGAAATGCCGCGTGTTCTACGGGTTGGTAGTCTTCAAGTTTTTTATTTATCCTGTTGGCAATTACTCTTGTAAACAATTTATAAATTTGTTGAAACAGGCTAATTGGTCTATAATTCTGCAGCAGCGTTGAGTCTCCCTTTTTAAAAAGTAGTACGATAATTGCCTCATTCCATTTTTCTGGTATTATTCCTTCTCTGTGCAAATATTGAAAAGTATTTTCAGCTTTGGGACGATTATTTCTGCTGCTTCTTTGATCATCTCAGTTATTATCTCGTCGCTTCCCGGAGCCTTATTATTTTTCATTTTGCTTAGGGCGTGTAATATTTCTTCTTCAGTTATATCAGGAATCTCCTCTGATCCAACGTGTATTACTTTTCTTGTTCCTTGTTTTTCTGGAGGTTGTTTGTCTGGGAGCTACAGTGAGCGCCAAAAAGCATTGGTCAGTTTCAATTTGTAATAACAATTTATTTGCTTAAATTACACAGTTAATCAGAACTATTTCTTAAAGACTAAGAATGGGAGATTCACTTATGAAAAATGCTGTCGGTTAAATAACCCCCCTCTTGTTGAATGCACTCTTTTAAACGGTGGCCGAAATCTCTCATCACACGTTGCTGCATATCCTGCAGTATAGCTTCAATATTTTCCCGAATAAACATTTTAAGCTTTTCCAGATTTCTTATCTTTCTTGTAAATACCCTGCTCTTCAAGTAATCCCAAAGAAAAAATCAGGAGTGGTTATGCCCTGCGATCTCGAGGGCTAATGAAGGTCACCATAGCAAGAAATCAGTTTATTTGGAAACGATTGTCGTAGGAGATTCGTATTAATTCTTGCGGTGTAATTTGTAGCACCGTCCTGTTGAAACCAATATTCATTTACTATCTCCTCCTCTATTTGCAATAAAAAGATCTTTAAAGCATGTAATGTCTTTGAGATGTAACCGTTACCGTTTCACCAATTTCCTCGAAAAAATGAGCCCTGACAATCTTTGACAGTGAAACAGCACACCACACTGTCACTTTCGGAGGATGTCAAACATTGAAACAAAACTCCCAAGTTTCCGATTTATGAAGAAATTATCATTGATTCCATAGGTGAAGTGTATGGGTTTTTATTAGGTATTGAAACTGACCAATGCTTTTTGGCGCTCACTGTATATAGGTTTTTGTATAATTCTTCTGTTATGTTTAAGATTTTATCTCTATCTCTTGTCTCCTGATTGGTTGGGTCTTTTAAAGTTATAATATATCTTCCTTCATTTCTTCTTAAACATTTCATGTTTTTATTATTTTCTATTGCATTTTCAATTTCTTGTTCGTAGTATGTGTCTATATCTTTATGTATCATTCTTGCGCCTACTGAATGCCAATTTAAGAATAATATGAAACTATTCGTAGTTAGTTATTCAGCGTCTGTAAAAATTAAAATCAATAAATATTTACTTCTATATATAAGTATATAAAGTTCATGGTCGTTCAAGTAAGATGTGTTGGAGCAGCGGTCAGAGGAGTTTTCAGTCACTGGTAGTTTGTGTTGGTGAGAGTTCCAGGTGCATGTAAATCCATATCGTTGGTAATCCATGTTGGTGGTAATCTATATCGTTGGTAGTAGTTTTAGTCAAATCGAAATTCACATCGGTGGTAGCCCGCAGTAGTAACTATTGAGCCAGTTTTTTGTTTTAAAAAAATATTACAACAAAAAATAAATCATATCAAGAAGGTAGTACGTATTTAGTATGTATCAACTCAGCAATTTCAATTTTGTTTTATTATAACATAAATATTGTATATTGGTTATATAGCTTTGCTAGTTCTACATTTTTATATTGTGTTATTATGTATCATCAGTAAAGCTGATATTATATGCAAATGCATATTTTATAGAATTGATAAGCAGGCGAAACTTTTTGCATATGTATACTAATTATGTGAAAACAAATCGTTTAAGCCAAGTTTCATTTTGCATATTTTGCATATTTATACGATTTTGAGCATACTTTCTGGATTTTTGCATATTTGGTTATATTTAGCAATCATTTGTAATGTATGAACCTTTTGAGATTTTTTTGTAAAATTTACTATTTCATTAAATTATTAATTAAATTTTTATGTGTAACTGAGATATATACTTTTACTTTCTGCAGCTGGAATGCAGTGCGCGTATCGAAATAAGCAGAGGAAAGGAGAAGTCTCTGTTAAAATCTTTGACTATATAAACATAGACTCCCGGCAACCCCACTTTTCCTGTAGAAACAATGTATAAGGAATCAACCAACATAGAATCCATTTCACGAGTGTTGGGTTAATAATAGTCTGGCGGCGTTAGGGGAAATCTCATTTTTATGCTGCTTACAACGTAAAGTTGGCGTTGGTAGTCCATGTTTATATAGTCAAACGTTAAAATGAATGACGTCTTTGAATAAAGATTAGAAAAATAAATATTATACAAAATAATTAAATTTTTTTAGAAAACTCCTAGTTATTTTCAAAAATATTAGAGCATATTATGTGCATATATTATAACTTTGGGTGCATATACTCAACAAAATGTATGCATATATATGCGCATATTTTCGTACATTTAAGTGCATATAATTATCAGCTTTAATCATCAGTAACCCCTTTTTACCTAACGGTGTAGAGACTGGTGTTTTGTACTATACATTTTTATATTTATACCGATTTATATTTTCATATCTACCCTTTTCTGTGTGTCACTCTCTTAATGTATTAATATTGCCATACTTCCAACGCAATTAAGAAAGAACTACAACATTATTAGTAATTGTTTATTTTATTATGAGATACAAATGAATTATAAATCAATAAAAATATTACGGCGATAAAAACTATTACATTTTATTACAACAGTATGCACTGCTAACTGCTATATAGTCAAATTTCAGTTAAATATCTCAAAGAGTAAACCAAATCGTAGTAATAATGAGGAGATAATTCTAATTTTGCATCAGCTGAAGACCCCCAAATGACTTAGTGCTGATCGCCACCTGCAACTTCTTTAATGCTATTCTTTTCGTGAAAAATTGTCAGCACAACATTCCTGGCCCATCACAAGAGGAAAAGAACAAGTTGCAGTGGCAATCAACGCATGGAAAGTCCTGCATCTTCTACATTGGAATAAAGCATCATTAGCTACAAGGTACTCAACTATCTCTTAACCGAAACATTTTTATGGTCTTCCTATGCCTTAGCATTAAAAATACAGTTTTTATTTATTTAAAATACGTCTAAAACTTCAACAATTTTTTATCATGAATCTTGACATGATGTAGTTGGCCATTCTGAAATGTGGTGTAGCTACACTGAGAACACAAGTACGGCTTATCTGTTACATGTCTTCTCACGTGTACAGTCAAATATGGAGACGTGGCTGCATAAGGGCACTTATCACATCTATCGGCAGCATCATAACATTGCAAGAGACTAATTGGTGGCTCCTGTTAACAGGCATGCTCATTGATGTGCAGAATAAAAGCAGGTTTATAAGTACAAGTAAACTACACAAGCTGCAGTCGTAATGATTATTCTCATCCTCAAATAAATAAGGTCCAAACCGGCTTACTCATGTTAAACCTCAACAAACAGTGACTGCCAACAAAGTCAAGTGATGGTGGATGGATTATTATCGGTGCTCCAAAACTGGACGTTTTGTTTATTAACAAAGTCATTCAAAAGAAAATGGTCTTCATTACCCGTTAGCAACTTGTGAATGCAATTGCTGTATTCTCCTGCCATTTGATAATAAAATTCAATGATTGTGATCCGTTGGATCATAATTTTTTCCATGACTAATTGCTAATTTCAAAAACTAGACAAGTACCTAAATAAAAAAACTTATTCAAGTTTCCAATGCTAGCACAACTTATGGACCACCAAGTACTTATGTGAGACTCCACATGGATGACCAGATGGCTTCTGAGACATGTTTTAAATTCACAATAAAAACAACCGTTGTTCTGTATATGACTTCATATGTACCTGCAACTAAATGATGTGCTGCTTTATAATCACCACCAAAAAACTATCCATTCTCAATGCTGATTTTTAGACACAAACACAGGAACTACAAGGTTTCTTCCTCCGTGCGAGTCTTCATATGCTTAACAAAATAACTTTCCGCTATTGCTGTGTAGTCACAAACAGAACAAGTATAAGGTTTTTCTCCTGTACGAGACCTCATATGTCTAACTAAATTCGTTTTCACTGCTGCTTTGTAGTCACAAAAAGTGCGACGACACGAATTTTCCCCCGTGTGATTTCTAACGTGCTTAACTAATTTTTCAATGTCGCTTTGAAGTCATAAGCAGAACAAGAATAAGGTTTTTCTCTGGTATGAGACCTCACATGTCCAACTAAATGATTCTTCCATGCTGTTTTATAGCCACAAACAGAGTAGCTATACGGTTTTTCTCCTGTATGATTTCTCGTATGCTTAACTCATTACCTTTTATTGCTGCTTGATAGTCACAAACAGAACAACTATAACATTTTTCCTTTGTGTGAATTCTCATATGCCTAACTAAATTATTATTCGAATACGTTTTGTTACCACAAACAAAGCAATTAAGGTTTTTCTCCTGTAAGTGCACGTAAATTATTCTTCAATACCGTTTTGAAATCATATGTATGAGTTTTCATATGCCTAACTACAACAGTTTTCGTTGTTGCTTTGTAGTCACAAACACGACAACTATAAGGCTTTTCTCCTGTATGAGATCTCACATGTGTAACTAAATGACTTTTCGATGTTGTTTTATAACCACAAACAGAGCAACTATAAGGTTTTTCTCCTGTATGCGTTCTCATATGCCTATCTAAATTACTAGTTATTGCTGCTCGATAGTCACATACAGAACAACTATAAGGTCTTTCCCCTGTATGAGACCTCATGTGTGCAACTAAACTGTGTTTGTGTGTTGCTTTGTATTCACAAATAGAGCAACTATAAGGTGTTTCACCTGTATGAGACCTCATATGTCTAGCTAAACAACTTTTCTGTGTTGCTTTGTATTCACAAACAGAGCAAACATATTTTTTTACAATAGGAGAGCTCCCGCGTCTTCTCGAAATATTTTTCTCTACTGTATCATCTGTAAGAATATATTGCGTTTTTATACTTTACATGAATTTTTATTGGTACCTGCACCTACCGTTGTTTAACGTCGCACATTCATTTTTTATAGTAGTGATTTCTTCTTCTTTAATTTCTATATCCGAATGAATACTGTTATTAACGTTTTCAAGGACTTCTTGTTTGATAAGTAATTTATCATTAACTTCATTACTATCCATTCTGCAACTTTTATATGCTGTGATTGTCGCGGACATAAAAAAACTTACTACTCACCTCGTCTTCACGACTTGATAAGTGATGCTTTACCTTTATATTTGAAATTGTTACACCTACAAAGAAAGCAAAATTATAAGTGCATTGAACTGAAACTTGAAACTACACCAAGAATTAAATCATTTGTACTAACAAATTGACAGTAATATCTATTTTTCAATCATAACCGTACAAATGGCAGCAGTCAATTATCAATGTATTAATATTATTAATGTATACAAAAACGTTCATTAAAGACCCCTATTAATGAATTACTTTCTATTATTAAATTATTTTCTAATCAATGGTGCCATGAAAATAACAATTACATGAAAATAAGAATAAATGTCAAAACTATGAGTGTCAAAAGTATACCATGTATTTTCAGTGATAACGGCCATAGATGATATTACCTTGATCCCGCCAGAAGGTTTAGACAGTGCAAATATTGGATCTTTTAGTGTAATTCCAGAAAAAAGGATATTCTCGAGAAAACTTGTTTTATGGTGCAAAGAGAGGCAAGTAACATCTAACATGCTATTTGGAAGGAACATTTAGAATTGGAGTTGTGTTCGACTAAAATCAATTTTTTTCTATTTCGTGAGATACGATCAACGGAAAAATATTGTAACCAGTTCTTGCGTTAATTGGCGATTAATAGTCTCGATTATTAATCGCCCATATTAACACACTTACTGATTATATAGCTATTAACCATTCTTACTTGCACTGTAAAGAGTCCTTTTATTATAAACAGCTTGATAACTCAGGAAGTTGAATGACAGATGACAATAATAATGCAATATGTTATTTTAGATGTGTCTAGAGTCCCACAGGTGGGATCACATTAAAGAAGCTATTTCTGGCGCTTCGTTCACGTGTGGAGGGATCCGACAACAGAAATTAAAATCCCACAGACAACTCAGGACGATTGGTCGGAATTCCTAGGCTATGTTGTGATCAGAGGGTTGTGTTGTGACTGTTATTTGATATTTATTATACTTATGGCCGGTATTATCAATAAATCACTAAATAACTATTTGTGGAGTAAATTTGTTTCCCTAATAAACTAATAGGCAAATAAAATGTCATAAGCACTAACGTTTTGATGCGCTTTTGTTTACTTTATTAACTGAATAAAGTTATTTTGCCTGTATAATACTCAAATCTACGGAATAAATTAATTTATTCTCAAAGTAAATTTTATTTAAGGAATAAAAAATTTTATAATACCGAGCATTAAAGTATAGTAACAAAAAACACAAGCATTACCTACATATTAAAATCGAAGTTATCAGCCCATTCGATTACATAAGCACACAAGTTTGATAAAATTTACCCATTTCTTATTCTTTCAGCAGCTTTGATTGTAGAACGCCTAGATTTAAGTCTGTTAGACGTTGCTGCTGGTATAAAATGTACTTGTATTCATGAATAAGCGTCGCCTCAGCTCTGGTGGAAGAATATGACTTGAGAGTTGAGATCCAGAAGTTGGGTGTAGATTTTATACAGTCGGATACAGTGCGCAAAGTTGTTTTGATCCCCATGTTGATCCACAAAGCTTCTGGATAGGGTTGCCAACACTGTCATTTTGACCCGAAGACTTCGGGGTTGGTGACCATTCTTCTGGCTTCGGATTTTCAATAAAATTCTTCAGGTTAACTAAAGAAAGATTCATACATACATTGACTGCGAAAATTGTTGCCCCTTTTTAAAAGCTCTAGACCAGAAGTCATTAGTAGAAAGTGCGCAAAGGGATAACAAATGTAATTTTAGAAAATAACATTGTTAATTTTATTAATAAAAATGTAGTTTCGTACTAGGCTATATTTAACAGGTTGCTTAAAATTAAATGTTATTTTAGAAAATGTAAAAAAAATGTTTTTATATAATTATTTTGTGATGATATTGTGATGCTATGGAAAAGTTTATATTTTCCAAAGAACGTTCTGCTTTTTTAATTCCTATGATTTACAAAGGCTGCGAATTAGGCTATTCATTAATTCAGTTACATCTATAATGTAACAATTCGGTAGTATTTTCCAGGTGTCGCTGATATGTTCTTATAATGAGATTTATAATTACGACATAAAACGGGTTATTACTTTGCTGTGATAGTTTATAAAACAGAAGCGAAGAAAAACATTACCCAGGGGTGCCCTCAAAGATCAGTGTTAGGACCATTCCTATGGAATGTAGTGATGGACTTCCTGTTACGTGAACAATGGCCATTGGTTACCATAATTATAGCATTCGCAGATGACGTGGATATCTCAATACAGGCAAGAAACTAAGCTGAACTAGAAATAAAGGCGAGGCAAAGCCTACAAATCCTCTTGAAATGAGCAAAAAGATACAAACTGGGCATTTCAAAAAACAAAACCAAGTACGTGATGCACTCAGTGATATCCCACAACAAAAACCCCGTTGTGCATTAGGAAGAACACCTCACCAGCAGAGAGATTAAGTTGAAGTACTTAGGCATTTACATGGACGAAAAGCTGAACTACAAAAGCCACATAGAATATGTGAACAATAAAAGAAGAAACATTTTCGAAGCCCTAAGGAGATTTACTTACAGAAGCTGGGAAAACAAATAAACTACAAAGTGTGAGGAAGGGAGTGAAGGGTGGCCCTTACCTGTTAGTGAAAGTTGTATTTGATGTTTTGCCAGCTGGTAAATATCGGCCAAATTCGGCTAACTCGCCGTGAGGGTCGGGGTTTCAGCGAAGCGAAGAACCTATGCTGCAAGAGATATTAAGAAAAGGGCGCTAGGTCCTGGACGCAGTACAAATCCTTGGGTCGGACCTCCCCAAGGCTGAGATACACCAAGCTTACAAAAATAACACCAACTCAAGCTAATAACGAGATTAATTAATGATAACGTCTCTACCAAGTAGGTTCTATAGTGCATTCAGATTTATAGCATAGATATATGGTACAATAAATATAATAAATACAACAATCACAACACACAAATGGCAATACAGCAATAAATATCATGTAACCACCTAATTGTACTTTACATACCCTGTGAAGCAGAGATTCAAATTTATCGTAGTACGAAGAAATACATTTATAACCACCAATAATTCTTAATATTTTTATGCCCTCTGTAAAGCAGAGATATCCGCCTAAAACGGAACCTGGGTAAGAACGGCGTAAGTAAAGGGAAATGCTAACGATTAGCCCCTAATGTTAGCTTACAAGGCCGGGTGTATGACGCTCAAAATTTTTTACGGGGCGGGAATATCAATTCACAACGCCTGGCGAGGGTTGGTACTTCCCTAGAAGAATTTCATAGTAAATTCTGTAGCTCAAACCCTGACTTACAAAGAGAATTTTTAAAGGGGGCGACAAAATTAATATAATCTGTTAACTTCCAATGGACTGCTGTCAAGCCACAGCAATCTGATCAAATTGACCGACCTTCAATTTTAACAAAACGCAAAGATGTGAACAAGGAGGTTAATAAGTTATTAAGCGCTAGAAAAAGTGATAGCTGAAGCTACCAGGTAAGTACTTACACAAACCGCAGCTTTAAAATATTCCACAAAATACAACCACCCAAAGATATATATATATAGGTTGTGTATAACTATATGTTCATATTAAACAATTACAAAATCTTGTAGAGACAAAGGTACGTGGTGATAAACAAGTGGATACGGCTTAGTTCACCAGGTAGCCGAGAGGCAATCCTCCTGAAAAGCATGCTAGGAAAGAGGCTCGCAGTAGGCTGAAGGAATCTCTCGCCTCGGGTGCAGGAAAACCAGCGGGAATCGACAGTAATCAGCAGGAGACTCCGCTACAGGTAGGGCTCGTTCATATGCTCGCTATCCTGTCTATGCATAACTTAACCATGTGTTTGAGTGTCCCAAATGCGACTAGAAAAAGGAAAAAAAAAATCCTAGGTGTACAACGGCGCTAAGGGGAGAATCTATAGAAAACTAACTTGAATAGATGGAGGGTAGCCTCTTAGTGGTTCTCTCGATGAGGGTGCCAATAAATCCGCCCCTAGAGGCGAGTCGATTGAAGGTAATATAAATCAAGAAAATACCAGCACCTTCAAGGGATTTCGATGCTCCCAGATTCTCTATTCAGAGCAAGCTATACTAAGCTTTAACGGAACATCGAACCCATAAGGCAGCACCTTACTCGGTCAAAGCTAACGTGAAACAAGACAAAAAAAATGCGAAAAAGCAGTCCACAATCTCTAGCTATCAAAGCTCTAAAAAGGAAAATGGCCTCAAGAAAAACTATTGGAATGCAAGTGTGCGTAGATAGATAACAATATAACTGTAAAGTTCAAAAAATTGTCAAAGTTGTAATTAGTGTTGCCTATCTATTCAGGGGAAAATTTATTCAATAAATACTTAAAAATAGAACCAATTTAGCTAATTCGAATATTACATGCGCAACTACAAAGTAGATGTAACAAAGGCTGCTTAATAACCATATATGAGTGTGCCATCATCCTGATAATAACATATGGAATAGAAATATGGGGCCACAAAACGGCAAAGGTCATAAACAAGAGAACTCTCCGAACAACCCAATCCCTGTGCCTAAGAGTCATCTTGGAAGCATATGCCTCCACGCCGAATTAAAGCCTATGCATACTAGCAAAAATCCCCCCACTGCATGTAATGCTAGAAGAAATGGGAGAGCTTAAAAGAACAGGAGAAGCAGTCCACTTAAGAAAAGAAATTATAGCGAGAGACTACAGATATTGGATGGCACTTAAACTAGAAATCAGGAGAAGAACCCTGACCAAATGACCATGAAATAATACCAGACATCCACATATTGTCTGATGTCTGCCAAGTTGTCCTAGAACGGAAGACCACACTTATCCAAAGTGGACAAGGGAAAATAGGCATAAGTAGTGTATCTAGAGGGATACTGGTTCAAAATGTGTCACTGCGCAGGTTTTCTGCGCAAGTGTCTGCGCAGGTCTGCGCGGGGGTTTTTGCGTAGGTTTTTGGCGAGACATTTAAATTCTGCGCATGTGGTATGGTTTCACTTCCGGTTCCCGCGATGAATTTCGGGGCTAAAAGTCTAATTGATTTTTTTTTTCAAAAATGTGGAAGCGCAGGTCTGCGCGGGGATTCTTGCTTAGGTTTTTGGGGAAGGTCACGTGGCAAGATCATTGACCTCAAGGTTATGCGCCACTTCCAGTCCCCGCCATGAATTTTGGGGCTAAAAGTCTAATTTTGACATTTTACAAGGTACCCACAATGAATTTTGAGGCTAAGTCTCATTTTGAAAATTTTACAAGATTCCTACGGTTATCAAAATATGTCCCAGGCTCAACCGGATGTGAGCCATCGTCTGGGAACGCAGACTTGTCGAGACTTGCAGATGCGGGTGTCTGGTCGGATGTTATTGTCTACACCGGATGTTATTGTCTCCGCAATTAAACAATGAAGTCATTGTTTGAAAAATCTTCACGACCGCTAAAAATAATAATTGAATAAAATCTTTGTCTAGAAAATTTTTTGCTGAATGTATTTAATGACCTCCATTATTAGATAAACCGGATGTTATTGTCTAGGGATTCAAACCTGTCCAGACTTGCGGGTGTGATTGTTTGAAAATGTGCACGGCTGGTAAAAAAATAATTGAACAATGAAGCCATTGTTTGAAAATCTGCACGCTGGATGTTATTGTTTGCGCAAGTCATTGTTTGTACTAAAAGCGATTAGAAATAGGGTTAATTGTAAAGTGAACAAATAATTTAGAAATACTATATGATGTATATAATAAAGGCATTTTTGAAATATCCTGTGTTTTATTTGTTGAAAATGTGTCTGAGGCTCTGGGTGAGACACGAGTGACTGGGATCTAATAGGTATAGTCTCTCGCATATTTTGACAGTTATTAACCATCAGTTAGCAGGTTAAAAGTTTGAAGTAGTTTAGTCAAGCTTCTCTCCTCAGTCCTTATTCCCCACTGGGAATGTGGTGGTCAGTGTTGCGTGAGCATCGTCTATTATGCTTTTCCATACTTTCCTATCGCGCGCCTCATTTGCACAACAGAATTTTATAATACAAAACGGGGGCGATGAAAGAATCGTGTGTGGCTCATTTTACCACCAAGCATCTTTCAGTTTATAAGTTATCTGCAACTTCCGCATGCCTATCTCGTAAAACAGAGCCCTCTTTTGTTCTTGTTAGCACCTTGGCTTTAAGAACGTTATGGTAGTACTAGATGAATTTACGAAATATGTGAGATTATTTCAAGCTAAAAGATGCAACACTCAAAATGTTTTGAAAAATGTAAATAAGTATTTTATAGAATTTCTAAAGCCAAAGAAAATATTAGCAGATAATGCAACTTATTTTAAAAACTCAAGGTTTATAAATACTTAAGGATTTTAACACAGAATAAACACAATGCTTAGGTACGGTACATATGATCATTAAATGATAAAACATTCAATAACTACAAAAATAAAAAGCAGCTGCTTAAAATATTGTTTCTAAAAGGAGTGGTGGTATCAATGGAATTTTTATTTCTTACAACGGTAGTTGTAAATCATTTGTAAATAGTCCAGTTTTTGGTTGCAACGAGCATAGCTGTAGCAGAGATCTGACAAATAGAAGACTATAGAAGATAAAAAGCTTACCAAGCTTACAAATTGAGGCTATTAACCGTCAACTTAAAACAACACACACATAATAAAGGAGAGTAGTAACATAAAATATACCTGCTACTTACAGAGTTAATAAAAATTAAATCATAAATTAGATAATAATAAAATTTTGTAAACAGACAGTAATATTAATCTAAAATTGAATTAACTAAAATTAAGTATTTATCAAATATTATTAACAAAGTTGTTAAACGTATGATACAGGCAGTTATTAATTACTTAATAAATACAATTGTCCTATATCTGGTATTATAGTTATTCATGGTTTATGTCTTAATCTGATTTTAATAGTTATTACAATTACATGCTAAAGACTGTGCACAAAAGGTAAGATTAAAATCAAAATTTTTTAAATAAAACCCTGAGAATAAGGATTAAATTAAATAGAGCCAAATAAAACCTATTAGATCACAGCAGTATATTAGTAAAAATGATCTAATTAATAAGGATGCTATACATGATACCCAATGGTGAGGGACGGTTTCATGTTTTTTCTGGATAAAAACGTATCTAGATTGGTTGAAAAGCAGATGGATAAGAGAAAATCTCAAACTTGTTTAAAACATTTTGTAACTAAACAAACACAACAGAAATTGTGTAAATAAAGCTAAAATTGGAATTCTTGAAGGAGGTGCAGAATTTACAGACTATAGAAAATACCTGTACAGACTTGCGGATGTGAGCGTCTGGGAATGTGCAAGGAGATTAAAATCAAAATTTTAAAATAAAGCCCTGAGAATAAGAATTAAGCGCAAGTCTGCGTGTGGGTTTCTGCACAGGTCTGCGCGAGGGTTTCTGCACAGGTTTTTTGTCGGCAAATGTAAATACTGCGCAGGGTTTTGGCGGGAAATTCAAATTCTGCGCATTTTGTTGGCGGTAAATTTAAATTCTGCGCAGGTTTTGGCAGGGGAACTTCAAATTCTGCGCATAATTTTGGTTGAAAAATTAAATTCTGCGAAGGCTTTGGCGAGAAATTCAAATTCTGTTCAGGTTTTGGCGGGAAATTCAAATTCTGCGCAGGTTTTGGCGGTAATTCAATTCTGCGCAGGACAAATAAACCAATTTAGATTTGGGAGGTGTTAATATTTGCGCATCACCAGATGTCAGACTGAGAATAAAAATTAAATTAAATAAAGCCAAATAAAAGCTATTAGACCACGGCAATATATTAGTAAAAATACTCTAATTATTAAAGATGCTATCTAACGGTGAGGGACAGTTTCATTTTTGCTGGATAAAAAACTGATCTAGATTGGTTAAAAAATCAAATACGTAATAGAAATTCTCAAACTTGTTTACATCATTTTGTAGCTAAACAATCACATTAGAAACTGTAATAGCATAAGTAAATCTAAAATTAGAATGCTTGAAGGAGGTACAGAATTTGCAGACTATAGAAAGTACCTGTCCCGACTTGTTCAAACGAGTGTGGGCGTCTGGGAATGTGCAAGGTTGCTAAAAATAAAATGTATGAAGTCTTTGTCTGGAAATGTGCACCGGATGTGGTTAACGAGCAGAGTCAATGACCTCCATTATCAGTGTCTGGGGTTCAAACCTGTCCACACCTGTTAAAAGCGCTGTACACCTGTTAAAAGAATCGCAAGGAAATATGAAAAATCCAGTTGCTATCCCGTACAAAAAAAAACTAGAGCTGGCAGATGTTAAAGTGGGAACTTGAATATTAAAACAGCTGTAAGTTGATGACTTCTACCTTATAGATATAACACAAGATTTTGTCAGAATTTGCATGGATGTATGTAAGAGTGGAACAGGTTGAAATAAATAACTATCGGCTCAATTTCAAAACTGTGTATTTAATAAAGTACTGGAAAAACAAGTAATATTTACATTCGGTGCTTACAGTGTTGTGGATTTTCTAACGTCTGTAAATTTTCAGTCAATTTTAAACACATTTCTAAACCAAACATTTATTTTTAGGAACCTTGCACATTCTCAGACGCTCACATTGGTTTAAACAAGTGTGGACAAATATTTTCTAGTCTGCAAATTCTACTGATGTACCTCCTTATTCGAGTCTTACTCTGTATGTTCGAATGTTTATACGAGTGGAACAGGTTGAAATAAATAACTATCGGCTCAATTTCGAAATTGTGTATTTAATAAAGTACTGGAAAAAAACACGCAATATTTACATTCGCTGCTTACAAACAGTGTTGTGGATTTCCTAACGTCTGTAAATTTTCAGTCAATTTTAAACAAATTTCTTAACCATACATTTATTTTTAGCAACCTTGGACATCCCCAGACGCTCACATCCGCGAGTCTGTACAGGTATTTTCTATAGTCAGTAAATTCTGCACCTCCTTCAAGCATTCTAATTTTAGCTTTATTTACACAATTTCTAATGTGATTGTTTAGTTACAAAATGTTTTAAACAAGTTTGAGATTTTCTCCTATACTTCTGATTTTAACCAATCTAGATAAGTTTTTATCCAGCAAAAAAATAAAACTGTCCTTCACCATTGGATATCATGCATAGCATCCTTATTAATTAAAGTATTTTAAAATAAGTTGCATTATCTGCTAACATTCATTTACATCTTACAAAACATTTTGAGTGTTGCATATTTTAGCTGGAAATAATCTCACATATTTCGTAAATACATCTAGTACTACCATAACGTTCTTAACGCCAAATTGCTAACACAAGAACAAAGGAGGGCTCTGTTTTACGAGATTGGCATGCTTAAGGTGCAGACTCTACGAGATAACTTATAAACTAAAAGATGCTGGGTGGTTAAATATGATCCACACGCGATTCTTTCATCGCCCCCGTTTTGTATTATAAAATTCTGCTGCTTAAGACTCCACCGTACTTACGTGTGTTAGCTTCCTACCAGTTTACTGTTGGAATTATATAACAGTGTGACCAGTGAAGTCCGCATCATATGGGATCTTTTTTTATTAATAGCTTTATTCGAAATTTTACTTTTTCATCAATTTCTGCTTTGATCGAGATGATAATTAACCAAAAAAATAGTAGTCACGTGATTTGCATTATCTGTCAAATTTTATTTTTTTTTCAAAAAAAAATTCAAAAGTGGGACTATTTCCCAAAATATCGAAAAAAATTATTAGAAAAAGTTTTTCAAAATTCAATTTTTAGCCTATTTGGAAAATTTCAGCTGTATAAGATAATTTAAATTTTTTTCCATTTTTTGTAAATTGCACCTCTGTTGCAAAATAAAACTCAACGCAACCTACATAAAACTTCTTAGTTTTGACAATGCTTTATTCCAAACATATTTTCTTTAAAGTAGCGCTATATTAAACGTGTTTTTTTACAAAATCCAAATAGGGCTATTAAATTTTGGTCACATGTGACACTTTACGTAAAGTTAAACAAATATGTATTTTCCACTTAGTGCAGACCTTACTGATGACACTGTGTACTTGTTTGTCTTAATTATATTGTGTATTACTTTTAGACACAAACCACGTTTTCAAAAATAGTTATTTTATGAAGTTACCTTATACAGGGTCAAAAAAATTAAACTTTGCATCACATGTGAAACTGATCAGTCTGTTTTAATGACGCCACGAACGAAAAGTTTGAAATAATTTTCAAGCTTGGTTGTCACACTATACGTCGAGTTTGATTAAACATCGAGGCTAAGTTTGGGTGTGTTCAATTGAGGTTACATCAAGTTGTTTACGTTTATTCATACGTAAAGTACGTTTTTTCCTATAAAAATTGTCAAGGTCAAGATAAAATTGGCAAAACTGCTTTTTTTAAATTATTAGAAAATTTATTTTCGTCAGGTTTTTCTGTAAACGACTTGTGTCATTTTGACATTTAAAATTAAATTGTCAGCTTTTCGTTTTTGAAAATGAATACGCGTAAAAATGGAATCTTTTAAAATTAAATGTAAAAAAAGCAATTCTAAGGTGTGCAGAGGAACTGTTGGATCTGCAGCCTAACATGCCAGAAGAAGAAGTTTACGAAAGATTACCTAAAAACAAAACTCCTTTAATGCCAGATTTTAAATTTCCCACCAATTTTTAGTTCTAAAAAGTTACTAAAACAAATTTTACCAACATATTTTTTTAAAGGAATCCAAGTAATGCCAACATAAACCGTAAATTATTTGACCTTCAAAATTTTTATAGGAAAAAAACGTACTTGTTTTCGTTCAAAAATATTTGTTTATTTAAAAAATGAATAACAAAACAGCAGTAGCATTATCACTAGCAGGCTTAGCTGGACTAACGCACAAAAAAAGCGAAATAGAAGAAAATTATTAAAACGAAATGATTGCCTAGCCGAGAGGTACTAACCATGTTAAGAAATTAATTACTATTGTAAATTAAATATACAAATACGAGGTTACTACGTTGAACACAATTTAAAGTTAAACAACGCGATAAGCGAGTATTAAATATTCGAGGTTATATTTTACTAACAAAGTTAAAGGTTTCCGTATATTTCGCGCCTTTTTTTAATTCAAATTTTAACCAATCAGAAAACAACTCGCATCCAACAAACTAATAGAAAATAGAGACGGCTCTAAAATTAGGAAAGTTTGAGCAAACTACAACGGTGACGTCATTAAAACAGACTGATCAGTTTGTCAAACTAATTGATAGTGACATAGGCATTACTGCCTGCCTGACCTTAATTTCTGTCCGTCTGACGTGTCTGTCTGTCTCTCTGACATGCTGTCTGTCTGTTTGAACAGTCTGTCTGACTGACAAAATTATTTATGTGAATAAAATGGACAAACCATAGAATTGCATGGTAAGTATGTAACTCTGGCTTCTGCAGCAAATTTTAATTAAACATTAAAAAAGTATTAAATTTGTACATCGTCTAATCGAGCGTTACATCTATCCGGCGGTCGAACTGTTGATAACAAATCACACACCTGCTATGCGCGAAGACACGAAGAATGACCCTGGCGCCGCCTCCCACTCAATGATGCCCGAAGCGGCTATTTTGATAAAGCGGTTCAAAGGATATGAAAGCAGGTTTCTCGACCATTTAAAATCACTCGAGTCGATCGAGTCCCTGGACTTTCCTTTCTTCCAAATCCTCTCCTGACCTTAAATTGCGACCACGTCTTCTGTCTCCTAAGGTAAACCCCATAACCTGCTCGGACTTTAGAATGTGACAGTACTGACTGTCTCCTAAAGCAACCCCCGGTTAACTCTAAACCACCGCAGTTCTCCGTTGCCGACACTACCAGAATCAACGAGACGATTAAAATATGATAACCTATTAATAACCTTACCAGTATGAATCATATTGTACATCCAGCACGAAGGCGGAACGAACAATATAACCACATCAATTAACTTACCAGGAGGGTCAGCATTATACGAGCCTGAGCGTGTAGGTACTTGCCACAAGCGAAAACCGGAGCTGTCAAATTCCTCGCCCGTTAAATAAGAGAATTTCACCAGGTGCCAATTCACGACGCAGTTACGTTAGGAGTAACGTATTCCCGTCACAATTCACTATCACGCACAACCACAAATACACCACCCCAGGTATAATATAATTGTTATATTTTATGCGTGTGTTCGCAACAGTCCGGAACGTAAACAAAACTGAAGGCCCCGCCCACCGCTTCGGCCAGAAGTTCTACTGGGCAGCGACCATACTTCGCTTCAGATCAAATGCTGCCGCCACCGATACTTACGGGCTGAGTGGGTTGCAGCTCACCAAAAAAACCGAGGAAACACGTCCCCAGAGAAAATTGTTAATTTTATTTAATGTACATAGCAATTCGTAATTTGTATATCTAGTTAAAAACATTATCCTGTTGGTTTATAAATTGTGTTTTCCTGACCCTATATATTTGAGTTTGAGCGAACATTTTCTCCGATTTGAGTTACCCGAAATATAAATCAGAGCGCCCTTCACAGGAACTGCAGCTCATAAATAGGATAAGTAGGCTAGTGTAGCATAACGTAGAGTGGTAGAGTAAGATAGGCATAGTAGCAAACCTTGCGCTAGCTGAAAATAGTTAGGAAAGTGTTAATACTGTTAGGTGATTTACCGTTAACTAGATAGGCATTTCGTACATTGAGAACTGATTTCTAACGTGATTTAATAGTTGGATCAGCTAATGAATGGAATGCGGCTACGCGAGGAACTCAATAGAAAGTAATCATCTACGCACTAACGACTGTAATGCGCCTACCGAATGCCAATTTAATAATAATATGAAACTATTCGTAGTTATCTAGCATCTGTAAAAATTAAAATCAATAAATATTTACTTATACGTATAAGTATATAAAGTTCGTGGTCGTTCAAGTAAGATGTGTTGGAGCAGCTGCCAGATGCGGTCAGAGGTGTTTTCACTCGATGCAGTTTGTGTTGGTGGGAGTTCCAGGTGCATGTAAATCCATATCGGTGGTAATCCATGTTGGTGGTAATCTATATCGTTAGTCAGTAGTAATTTTAGTCGAATCGAAACTCACATCGGCGGTAGCCCGCAGTTTTAATTATTGAGCCACTTTATTTTAAAGATTCCGCTAAGAAATAAATCATATCAAGAAGGTAGTATTTAGCATGTATCAACTCAGCAATTTCAATTTTATTGTTTTATTATAACATAAATATTGTATATTGGTTATATAGCTTTGCTAGTTCTACATATTTATATTGTATATTATTATGTATCATCAGTAACATCTTTTCACCTAGCGATGTAGACGCTGGTGCTTTGTACAATACGTTTTTATATATATACCGATTTACATTTTCATATCTACCCTTTTCTGTGTATCACTTTCTGAACGTATTATTAATATTGCCATATTTCCAACATGATTAAGAAAGAACTACAACATTATTAGTAATTGTATGAGATACAAATTAATTATAAATTAATAAAAATATTAAGACGATAAAACCTATTACATTTTATTACAACAGTATGCAGTGCTAACTGCTATATAGTCGCATTTCAGTTAAATATCTCAAAGGGTAAAACAAATCGTAGTAATAATGAGAAAATTCTAATTTTGCATTATCAGCTGAGATCCCCAAAATGGCTTAGTGCTGATTGCCACCTGCAACTTCTTCGTTTCATTATTCTTTGGTAATAAAAATACTATACCATATTTCCTATACAAACTAAAAAAGTGTAAAAGAAGTCGTCTTCAATGCTATTCTTTTCGTGAAAAATTGTCAGCACAACATTCCTGGCCCATCACACGAGGAAAAGAACAAGTTGCAGTGGCAATCAACGCATGGAAAGTCACGCATATTTTACGTTGGAATAAAGCATCATTAGCTACAAGGTACTCTCTTAACATTTTTATGGCCTTCCTATGCCTTAGCATTAAAATACATTTTTTATTTATTTTAAATATGTCTAAAACTTCAACATTTTTTTATCGTGAATCTTGACATGATGAAGTAGTTGGTCATTCTGAAATGTGGAGTAGCTACACTGAGAACACTTGTACGGCTTATCTGTTACAAGTGTTCTCGCATGTACAGTAAAATACAGAGACGTGGCTGCATAAGGGCACTTATCACATCTATAAGCAGCATCATAACATTGCAAGAGACTAATCGATGGCTCCTGTTAACAGGCGTGCTCATTGATGTGCAGAATAAAAACAGGTTTATGAGTACAAGTAACTGCACAAGCTGCATTTGTAATGATTGTTCTCATCCTCAAAGAAATAAGGTCTCAACACCCTTACTCATGTTACACCACAACAAACAGTGACTCGCACCAGAAGGCGCTTTCGATTTGCACACACGAGCTGCTAGGTGCAACTCGGGGTAGATGACTACGCGTACTGTTTGCAAGAACATTTTGCTCCAGATCTGCTCAATTTTACTTTCCCTCTTCCCCTCGTGCACCTGCTTTATGGTTGGTGTTTTACTGTTCCACAACTGCTCTGTTAATTAGTTAGGTTAGTTTGACACTTGTTTGGTGAACTTTTACATGAATAACGTAACATTTTGGGAAATTGTTATTTTTTTAAAAGATAAACAAACGAAACTGCCTACTGTTCTTGCCGCTAGTATCCAACGGTCTCCTAGTGCTGTCAATTACAACAAATGACAGCATAAAATAGGTTAAGTCACATCATAGAATATCAAACCTATTCTGTGGTCATGTGATGAAGTGATTATACGTGTATTATTTAAAACTAGCGCCTAGACTCAACTGATGGTGGATGGTCTTTAGGTTATCGGTGCCCCAAAACTGGGCGTTTTGTTTATTAACAAAGTCATTCAAATGAAAATGGTCTTCATTGCCGGTTAGCAACTTGTGAATGCAATTGCTGTATTCTCCTGCCATTTGATAATAAAATTCAATGATTGTGATCCGTTGGATCATGATAATTTTTTCCATGACTAATTTCAAAAACTTTACAAGGAAATAAAAACCAATTGACAAGCACAGCACTTATTCAAGTTTCCAATGGTAGCACGGCTTATGGACCACCAAGTACTTGTGTGACACTCCACATGGATGACCAGATGGCTTCTGAGACATGTTTTAAATTCACAATAAAAACAACCGTTGTTCTGTATATGACTTCATATGTACCTGCAACTAAATTACGTGCTGCTTTATAATCACCACCAAAAAACTATCCATTCTCAATGCTGCTTTTTAGACACAAACAGAGTAACTATAAGGTTTTTTCCTTCGTGTGAGTCCTCCTATGCTTTAACTAAATAACTTTCCGCTATTGCTTTGTAGTCACAACCAGTACAAGTGTAAGGTTTTTCCTTTGTGTGAATTCTCATATGCCTAACTAAATTATTATTCGATGCTGTTTTGTTACCACAAACAAGTAACTATAAGGTTTTTCTCCTGTATGAGATCCCATATGTGCACGTAAATTATTCTTCATTTCTCCTGTATGAGATCCCATATGTGCACGTAAATTATTCTTCAATGTTTTTTTGAAATCACAAACAGAATGACTATATCGTTTTTCCCCTGTATGAGTTGTCGTATGCTTAACTAAATCATTCTTTAATGTTGCTATGTAGTCACAAACATTACAACTTTACGGTTTTTCCCTTGCATGAGTTTTCATATGCCTAACTACAACAGTTTTCGTTGTTGCTTTGTAGTCACAAACAAGACAACTATAAGGCTTTTCTCCTGTATGAGACCTCACATGTGTAACTAAATGACTTTTCGATGTTGTTTTATAACCACAAACAGAGCAACTATAAGGTTTTTCTCCTGTATGCCTTCTCATATGCCTAACTAAATTACTAGTTATTGCTGCTCGATAGTCACAAACAGAACAACTATAAGGTCTTTCCCCTGTATGAGACCTCATGTGTGCAACTAATCTGTGTTTGTGTGCTGCTTGGTAAGTACAAACAGAACAACCATGGTTTTTTACCATAGATCTCATGCGTCTTCTCGAAATATGTTTCTTTACTGTATCATCTGTAAGAATATATTGCGTTTTTATACTTTACATGAATATTTATTGGTACCTGCACCTACCGTGGTTTAACGTCCCACATTCATTTTCTATAGTAGTGATTTCTTCTTCTTTAATTTCTATATCCGAATGAATACTGTTATTAACGTTTTCAAGGACTTCTTGTTTGATAAGTACTTCATTACTATCCATTCTGCAACTTTCATACGCTGTGATTGCCACGGCCATAAAAAACTTACTACTCACCTCGTCTTCAGAACGTTATAAGTGACGCTTTACCTTTATATTTGAAATTGTTACGCCTATAAAGAAAGCAAAATGATAAGTGCATTGAACTGAAACTTGAAACTACACCAAGAATAAAATAATTTGTACCAACAAATTGCCAGTAATATCTATTTTTCAGTCATAACCGTACAAATGGCAGCAGTTAGTTATCAATGTATTAATATTATTTTTCCGTTGATCACTTATTTACAAGTTAAATTAATATATAGAAAATCGTTCATTAAAGACACCTATTCATGAATTATTGTCTATTAATAAACGATTTTCAAATCAATGAAGCCATGAAAATAACAATTACATGAAATACATGAAAAGAAGAATAAATGTCAAAACTATGAGTGTCAAACATATAACATCTATTCTCAGTGATAATGGCCATAGACGATATTATCTTGACCTCGCCCGAAGGTTTAGACAGTGCAAATATTGAATCTTTTGGTGTAATTACAGAAAAAAGCATAAATATTTAGGAGAAATTTTGCTTTATGGCGCAAAGAGAGGCAGGTAAAATCTAACATGCTATTTGGAAGGAACATTTAAATTTGGAGTTGTTGTGTTCATCTAATATCAATTTTGTCCCTATTTACTAAGATACAATCAACGGAAAAATATTGTAACCAGTTCTTGCGTTAATTGACGATTAATAATCTCGATTATTAATCGCCCATATTAACACACTTACTGTTTAAATAACTATTAACCATTCTTACTTGCACTGTAAAGAGTCCTTTCATTACAACCAGCTTAATTACTCAGGAACACAAAACAGTAACTAATCTCAGGAAGTTGAATGACAGATGACAATTCAGTATGTTATTTAAGATGTGTCTAGAGTCCCACAGGTGGGATCACAAAAATATAAAAGAACCTAACTATTTCTAGTGCTTCGTTCACGTGTGGAGAGATCCGACAACAGAAATTAAAATCCTACAGACAATGAAACAACTAAGGTCGATTGGTCGAAATTATTAGGTTATGTTGTGACTGTTTATTATTTGGTATTTATTTATGTATCGTATGGCCCACGTAAAGTATAGTAATAAAAAACACAATCAGTACCTACATATTAAAGTCGAAGTTGTCAGCCCATTCGATTGCCTTCGGAGATAGAACAAAGAAATCTGATAAAAACGCTTCGCTAATTTACCCAGACATTCTGTGTATCACGGAGTCATGGCTAAATAATTCAATTATGGACCACGAGATTATAGATCTTAATCAATATACTATCTTCCGAAGAGACCGCGAAAGCACTGCGAGTAAAAAATATCATGGTGGTGGTGTGTTTATTGCGGTGAAAAATAAGTTTGGTGCTACTTTGCTGTCAGACTTTCAGAGTAGTGCCGAAGATGTTTGGGTGTCGATAAAATTAAATAATAATAGACTCTTGTTAGTTTGTTGTATTTATTTGCTTCCTGAAGACACTAATGCGTATACATATTTTTCATCAAAACTAACGGACTTAAAATTTAACGAAAATACGTCAGTGTTAATTTGTGGTGATTTTAACTGCTCGACCACTAAAAGTGGTTACAAGTTTCATAAAACAAGTATTTAGATCCATATAACATAGATCAAAAATATTTCACTTTACTTCTTAATCTGTCTTGTCATAACTGTATGCAATTTAACACTGTCTTTAATAGCGATAAGAAACTACTAGATTTATTTTTTTCAAACAAAGATAACGTTTCTGAGCTCAGTCATTGCTCGAATGCTTTTGTGCCGGAAAAATGTATTCATCCCTATATTGAGTATATATCAAGTTACGGAATTTAAAAGTCTTTCATTCAACAATACCACGTATTTCAACTATAAAAAAGCAAATTACAAAGCTATAAATCAAAAAATTTCAAGCATTGACTGGGACTCCTAATTAATAATAAATCGCTTAACGAATCAGTTGATTGCTTTTATTCACTAATAAACTCTATTGTACAAGAAAATGTTCCAACTTATTCTAAGAACAAATACTTTCCAACTTACTACAGACCAAATACAATTAAATTAGTAAAGCAAAAAACAAGTTACATAAAAAATGAAAAAAATATAAAAATCCTAATGACTATAATTTATTTAAAATTTTGAGAGTCCAGTCAAAGAGACTCATTGATTTAGATTTTAAAAACTACATTACATCTGTAGAGAACGATCTGCCCCATAATCCTAATAGATTTTGGAGTTATGTATCCATAAAAAAACAATGTGTTAATAAAATACCAAATGAAATTCATTGGGCAGGTACGATCGCAAAAAGTGGAAAGGAAATTAGTGATTTGTTTCAAGATTATTTCGCAAGTGTTTTCGAGCCTGAAAGATACACTTTTACCCAATGTCTAAATAATCGATCATTAAATAATAATGTATCCTTGCAAAGCATTGTTTTTAGTGAGGCTGAAGTCTCGGGCGGGCTTCTAGGCCTTAACACCAAAAAGGGTGCGGGTCCTGACAACCTACCCCCTATATTTTTCAAAAAGACCGCATTTGAAATCTTGAAACCAGTCACACTGTTATATAATCAATCGTTAACTGTTGGGCAATTTCCAGATAGGTGGAAATCGGCCATGCTTGTTCCAATATTTAAAAGTGGGCAAAAAAAGGATGTCAAAAATTATAGGCCAATAAGCAAATTATCTGCGATTGCAAAACTTTTTGAAAAATTAGTCTATAAACATATATTTCATTTAGTCCAAAATACCATAGGACCGGAGCAGCACGGGTTTTATAGAGGCAGATCAATCGAAACTAACATGTTTGTATTTACCGAGTATCTCCACGATCACATAGACCAAAGAATCCAGGTGGATGCGATTTACACCGACGTCAGCAAGGCATTTGATAAAATAAGTCATAATATTCTACTTTCCCGTCTTGCTGAGGTAGGTCATCTTTCAGACTCTATTGGCCCCACTTCAGGCGTCCCACAGGGATCGCATTTGGGACCGCTGTTCTTTATTATATATTTAAACAAAATTGGGTCATGTTTTCAAAACTGGAGATTTTTGCTTTACGCAGATGACCTAAAAATTTTTAAAACTTTAGAAAGCACAAAGGATTGCCAACTTATTCAAAGTGATCTAGATAGATTAGTCCAATTTTGTAACCTTAATTTCTTGTTATTAAATTTAAGCAAGTGTCAAACTATCACATTCTCAAGAAACTATATTGTTCATACTTTTAACTACAAAATTGGCAATTCCACCCTCCCTAAGGTCGATTGCGTTCGAGATTTGGGGATTATGATGGACTCTAAATTAATTTTTGGTATGCATATAGAATTGACTGCTACTCGAGCATCGAGAATGTTGGCATACGTAATGCGAAGATGTGCAACATTTTCTAATATCAGATCTATTATTTGCTTGTACAATTCCTTTGTTCTTGGTCGGTTGAGTTTTGGTAGTGTCATTTGGAATCCGAGATATGATGTGTATATAGATAGACTGGAACACATA
Organism: Agriotes lineatus; assembly: GCA_940337035.1. NCBI lineage: Eukaryota > Metazoa > Arthropoda > Insecta > Coleoptera > Elateridae > Agriotes > Agriotes lineatus. The sequence continues at coordinate 55,378 of CALNHX010008232.1, forward strand.
CAAATCAAATTTATTAAATTTATTTCTTTTAAAGCTCGATACAATAATCCTAAAGAGAATCTTATAATGGCTCGAAAGCACTTTAATATATTGCCTCTAACTGTTACAAGAACTATTACAGATATCTTGTTTTTGTATAAAGTCATTAACCACTTGTATAATAATTCTAAACTGCTATCTCTAATAAGTATAAATGCGCCTAGATTTAATCTTCGTTATAACGAATTATTTAATATTCCATTTAGGAATAGCAGTTGTTCACAAAATTCTCCGTTATGCGGAATAACAAACTTTACTAATTTATATTGCGATGTAATTGATATTTTTATTATGTCCCCTGCGACAATAAAGAAAATTATAAAGGATCGCGCTGAATAATACCTGGCTTTTTAAATATTTTATGTATAATGCATATTTTCATTTTTCATATATGGTAGTTTAATTCGGTAATTTTAATTTACTCTTGCATATTGTATAGTAATAGTTTGTAATTTTGCGGATACTCTTTTGGGCTCCTACCCGTTGTATCCCAATGTTCACCAAATAAATAAATAAATAAATAAATAAACAAATAAATAAATAAATATTGCCCGGGTGCTCTGTGGCATCACAACATCGATCGCAGTCCTCTACGATGTGGTGGATGGTGTGGCTAGTTCCACAGCTACATATAGTGGGTCCAAGTACGTTGCCTCATTTATAAAGAAGGTCCTTGCACATGCCAATGTTAGCTCTGATCCTGTTGCTTGTTTACATAAGCAAACAAGTTTGATAAAATGTACCAATTTCTTATTCATTCAGCAGCTTTGATTGCAGAATGCCTAGATTTAAGTCTGTTGGACGTTGCTGCTGGTATAAAATGTACCTACTTGTAATCATGAATAAGAGCCTCCTCAGTGCGCATAGCTGTTTTGATTCCCATGTTGATCCACAAAGCTTCTGGATAGGAATTCCAACACTGTCATTTTGACCCGAAGACTTCAGGGTTGGTGACCATTTTTCTGGCTTCGGGTTTTCAATAAAATTCTTCAGGTTAACTAGAGGTTCATGCATACATTGATTGCGAAAAATGTTGCCCCTTTTTAAAAGCTCTAGAGCAGAAGTCATTAGTAGAAACTGCGCAAAGGGATAACAAATGTAATTTTAGAAAATAATATTGTTAATATTATTATACAAAATGTATTTTCGTACTAGGCTATTTAACAGGTTGCTTAAAATTAAGCTTTATGTGAAGAAAATCTAACAAAAATATTTGTATACAGGTAATTATTTTGTGATGCTTTGAGAAAGTTTATATTTTCCAAAGAACGTTTTGCTTTTAAATTCCTATGATTTACAAGGGCTGAGAATTATGCTATGCTATTCATTCATTCAGTTACATCTATAATGTAACAGCAGTATTTTCCAGGTGTCGCTGATATGTTGTTACAATGAGATTTATAATTATAACAAAATGGGTGATTACTTTGCTGTGATAGTTTATAAAACAGAGGAGAAGAAAAACATTACCCAAGGGTGTCCTCAAGGATCAGTGCTAGGACCATTCCTACGGAATGTAGTGATGGACTTCCTGTTACCATTGGATACCATAACGATAGCATTCGCAGATGACGTGGCTATCTCAATACAGGCAAGAAGCAGAACTGAACTAGAAATAAAGGCGAGGCAAAGCCTACAAATCCTCTGGAGCTCTCGAAATGAGCAAAAAGAAACAAACTGGGCATTTCAAAAGACAAAACCGAGTACTTGATGTACTCAGTGATATCCCACAACAGAAACTTCGTTGTGCATTTGGACGAACACCTAATCAGCAGACAAATAAGATGAAGTACTTAGGCATTTACATGGACGGAAAGCTGAACTACAAAAGCCACATAGAATATGTGAACAATAAAGGAAGAAACATATTCGAAGCCCTAAGGAGATTTGCTCACAGAAGCTGGTGAAACAAATAAACTGCAAGGTGTGAGGAAGGGAGTGAAGGGTGGCCCTTAGCTGTTGGCGAAAGTTGTACTTGGTATTTTGCCAGCTGGTAAATATCGACCTAGGTTGGCTAACTCGCCGTTAGGGTCGGGGTTTCAGCAAAGCGAAGAACCTATGCTGAAAGAAATATTAAGAAAGGGGCGCCAGGTTCTCGACGCAGTACAAATCCTTGGGTCGGACCTCCCCATGGTTGAGATACAAAAACTTACAAAAATAACACCAAGATAACTAATAACGAGGTTTATTAACGATAACGTCTCTACCAAGTAGGTTCTATAGTGCATCCAGAATTATAGCATAAATATATTGTACAATAAATATAATAAATACAACAATCACGACAAGCTAAAAATAATGCTCCGTAATAAAATTGCAATAGAGCAATAAATATCAAGTAACCACCTAATTGTACTTTGCATACCCTGTGAAGCAGAGATTCAATTATATCCTAGTACGAAGAAATACATTTATAACCACCAACTCTTAATATTATTATGCTCTCTGTGAAGCAGTGATCCGCCTAAAACGGAGAGAGACTTTTAAAGGGGGCGACAAAATTAATATAATCTGTTAACTCACAATAGACTGCAGTCTAGCCACAGCAATCAGATCAAATTGGCCGACCTTATTTTAACAAAACGCGAATATGTAAACAAGGAGGTTAATAAGTTATTAAGCGCTAGAAAAAGTGATTGCTGAAGCTACCGGGTAAGTACACAAACTTATTCATTACGTGATTATCGCAGCTATAGCATAGATAATTCATAAAAGGGCAGCTTTAAAACAAAAATGAGAAAAACAGTCCACAATCGCTCGGTATCAAAGCTTCGAAAAGGAAAATGGCCTCAAAAAAACTATTGGAATGCAAGTGTGCGTAGATAGATAAGAATATAACTGTAAAGTACCACAATTGTCAAAGCTGTAATTAGGGTTGCCTATCTATTCAGGGGAAATTTTATTCGATAAATACTTAAAAATCTGGTGTGATACACGCACACAACTTCCTTTTACAGTGATCTTAGAATTAACCAAAAATTTTATTTTAAATTTTTAGACATTTGTCAAAAATTTTCAAAAATGACCAATTCTACAAAAACGGTACAAAATAAAGCGTTAGTTAAAAAGACAAATTTTCTCTAGAATTATAAGCTGAATTCAAAAATGTAATAATATACCGGGTGTTTTATTTAAAATAGAGTTAATAACAAAAATAGTAAAAAAAAACAAGAGAAACCCATTTTAGAAGTATTCAACTGGAAAATCACCTATTTCACATTAATACACATTAAAGATGTAATAAAAATGTAAAGTTTTAAAAAAATCGTTAGAGCCGTTTTTGGAAAAATCGAAAAAAACTGAAAAATCACAAGAGTAAACACCTACTTCTGGTTATGCGATTTTCGTCAAAAGCTTGCTGTCGCATCTACAGATTACACAAAACTTATATATGAAGTCACACCTCTTTTCGTTTTTGAGATATTCTGTTCACAGACACTCAGACAGACAGACCAATAAAAAAAAATGTTTTTTGGGTTCAGGGGACTCTAAAACGTAAAGATTTGTTGAAAACTCAATTTCGAATTTTTGGGGTGAATTCAATACTTCCTTTATTGTGGGTGTGCCATCATCCCAATAATAACATATGGAATAGAAATATGGTGCCACAGAACGGCAATGACCATAAACAAGAGAAATCTCCAAACAACCGGAGCCTTGTGCCTAATAGCCATCTTGGAAACATACGCCTCCACGCCGAATAAAAGCCTATGCATAGCAAGAATCCCCCCACTATATTTTATGCTAGAAGAAATGTGAGTCTTGGGAGAGCTTAAAAAAACAAGAGAAGCAGTCCACTTAGGACAAGAAATCATACCGGGAGACTACAGGTATTGGACGGCACTTCAACTAGAAATTAGGAGAAGAACCCTGACCAAATGTTAACAAGAATCGAACCATACCGAGAAAGATAGATACCTCCATGAAATAGTACTAGACACCTACATATGGACTAAAGTCTGCCAAATTGGCCTGGAACGGAAGACGACACTTATCCAGAGTGAACACGGGGAAATAGGCATACATTTAGAAAGAATCGGAAAAGGAGAGTCGCAGTGCGACACATGCGATGTGTTAGACTCCCCCCCACTGCACAGAATTATGAAGTGCAGAAGTTACAATGACACCAGAGAGGCAACGCCGTCGATCTAGTCATTAAGTTAGGCAACGAAATTAACATACTGGCAAATTGAACAATTCAATTCTCCGCCTGACCTGTCGGTCCGTCTGACCGGTATGTCTATCTGTCTAACTATCTGCCTGACATATCTGTGTGGTGTGTCTGTCTGCCTCTCTGACATGTTGTCTGTCTGTTTGAACTGTCTAACTGTCTGACTGACAAAATGACTAAAGTGTGTAGAATCGACAAACCATAGAATTGCATGGTAAGTAGCTCATAAATAGGCTAGTATAGGATAACATACATACATACATGATTTAATAGTCGGATTTATTTATTTACTCAGCCAACAGCCGTTATGCTAATTATAGGTGTCGCTGTACATTTTATGGGGACTTCCAACCCCACTAACGACTGTCATGATGTTATTATGACACCCGGGATCAACTATTTCCGTGGCGGCCGCACCACGATGCGCCGAGAGATGCAGCCGTGGAACTCCCATCCAAGTTCTGACCAGAAAGAGCGTTGCTTAACTCTACTGATCGAACGTGGACGCTTGTTCAAGCTACACCACCCGGGACCTTTTGATTAGTTAATGGACGGAAGGTGGCTACGCAAATAACCCAACAGAAAGTTATCATCTGCGCTTTAACAACTGTAATGCTCCTACCGAATGAAAATTACGAATAATATGAAACTATTCGTAGTTATTCAGTGTCTGTAAAAATTAAAATCAATAAATACCGTCAAACGGGGATACTTGAGACAGTCCGGATAACTTGAGACAGATGGCAATTATTTTACAAATCTATGTAGTAGTGCCATCTATGATCATATCTTCGAGTCCGGCATGGTGTATCATAGCCAGCTTCATCAGTTTCCGCTAAAACGATGCGTCAGCGGGTATGGATGAAGCTGGCCATGGATGTATTGCACTATATTCAGTGTTGCATACTCGTACACACACGATTTCCAGTGGTATTATCGCAATTTACCGCTTCAGATGTTTACTGTTTTATCAGGTAAGTCTACGTAAATATAATGGTTTTTAAAACATGCAAGTAGTCTCAGTTGGTGAGCAAAATGTATTAAACATGTAAAAAAATTGAAAAATCCCATTATCTGCTGTACATCGTAGACAAATCTGATGTATAAATCTAACCTAAAATAATTGGGGAAAAAAGTTTTGGCGCTAGTTAGTGAATATTGCAATTTTTAGGTCAAATTGAAACATGTCGCGAATACATCGCAGACAGCTCGGGACGCGTAAATACGCGGATTACACACAGGAAAATTTGAATAAGGCTTTAACAGAGATTGTAAATGGTTATGCAACATTGCGCGAGGCCGAAGAAAAGTTTGGGATTTCCCGAACAACCCTCAATCGAAAGTATTATGACCGGAACCCCCTAAATCCAGGCAGACAACCTGTATTAAACCAACAAGAGGAAGAGGCAGTAGCCATTACTAATGCTGGAAAATGGGGCTATCCCACGGCAAATATGGACATACGGGAATTAGTAAAAAATTATTTGGATAGAGAGGGTATCCAAGAAAGACGATTTACTGATAATCTCCCCGGTTACGGTTGGATGGAATCATTTTTAAAAAGACATTCTAATTTAACAACTAGGTTAGCCCAGAATATTAAAAGAAATAGAAGTGCCGTGAACAAGGACGTAATAAACGAATATTTCAATAATGTTGAAATTTCTTTGGATGGTATAGAAGCTGACAACATCTTAAACTATGACGAAACCAACCTGACCGACGACCCTGGTCAGGTGAAGGTTGTAGTCCGCAGATGTGTTAAAAGAGTCTTCATGTTGATGGATCACTCTAAGAGCTCAACTTCGGTCATGTTTTGTGTTAGTGCATCCGGACGTACCTTACCACCGTATGTTGTCTATAAATCTAAAAACTTGTATCCTGAGTGATTGTTAAACGGACCCGATAACTGTTTGTATAATAGGTCGAAATCGGGATGGTTTGACGGCCCCATCTTCGAGGATTGTTTCTTCAAAGTCTTTATTCCATACTTCAAACATCGTGACGGTAAAAAAGCAATGATAGATGACAATTTAGCGGCGCATCTTAATGTGACAATCATACAAGAATGTGAAAAAAACGGAATTACGTTTCTCTTTCTACCTCCAAATAGCATGCATATGTGCCAACCTTTAGATGTTGCTTACTTTAAACCCTTGAAGGCTACTTAGAGAAAACATTTAAACGATTGGAAACAAAAACATCGTGGTTGTTTGCCAAAAACGGAGTTTCCCAGATTGCTGAAGAAAGCCTTAAATGAGCTTGAATATAGAAGTGAGCGTAATATAAAATCTGGATTCCGAGCATCCGGTTTATATCCAATTAACAAGATGGAAGTATTAAAAAAACTCCCTGACTATGAACAAGATGATAATATTGGCTAAAATCTAGATAAGTTGCAAGACGCATTTGACACATTGATGAAGAAACATGCTTTACTTAATTCAGGCGTCCCAGTGAAGAAAAAAAGGAAATTAAGCATTGAGCCAGGACAGTCAGTTTCGGCTGCCAGTTTAAATTTGCCAGACCCATCTGACGAAATGGGGAGGACCCCCATCTCAATACATCAGAAAATGAACATGAAGACGGTGGAGATTCAGACATCGACCAGGATCAATCTAGTGACAATGAGGAACTAAGCGACAGTAGAAAAGAAACAGTCGACCTACCAGTTGAAAAGTTGAAATTTTGATACAACAAGGGGACCAAAAAAGAGTGCCTAAAAAAGTTTCTGGCGAAAATAAATTGCCTTAATAAAAAGACTTATTCTGTTAAATGTTTAAGGCGTTACAAAGAATGTAAAAAAATATTTGTATATCCTAATGTAGAAGATAACAATACTATTCATTTCAGACAGTTAATTTCTGTGCTTGCTCCGCCGCTGATTAATAGCTATTAACAAAGCTAGGAATGCTATGAGTATCATAACTGCCGCAGATGTTGTATTGAAATCCGAGCTCGCAGAGCGAGGGTTTTGAAACATCCAAGGCAGTTATGATTCATAACATCCGTGATTTGTTCAATAGTTTATCGGTTACTATGTACTTATGTAGGGTAATGGTTGCCATGTACGGCAATGGACTATTGCCGTACAGATCAGTTATGATTTAGTTACTTTACCTTTATTCTACATTAAAAAAATATCGATTTGAAGTCAATATGGCAACAATCTTATATATTGAAGATAAACAATTGGCGAAATGGAAAGTGTGTTCCTATAAAATTATAATAATCAGAGGCAGCTTGACGAAATGATTACACAAGCACTTTGCAGTTCAAACAAAAGCAAAATATGAAGAGCGACAGAAATTTTTAGTACCAGAAGAAAGCAATGAAGTTATATATGAGCCCCAACGCAGATTGTCAGCACGTAAATACTTTATTTAACTTAAAACACTTGTTTTTCTTTGGTCACTTTTGGTCCCCGGACTTGGAAACCCTAGATGTGTTGGAGCAGCTGCCAGATTGGTCAGAGGTGTTTTCAGTCGGTGGGAGTTTGTCTTGGTGGGCGTTCCAGATGCATATAAATCCATATCGGTGGTAATCCATGTTGGTGGTAATCTATATCGTTGGTGGTTTACGTCGGGTAGTAATTTTTGTCAAATCGAAATTCACATCGGCGGTAGCCCGCAGTTGTAATTATTGGGCCAGTTTTTTGTTTTAAAAAAATATTCCACTAAGAAATAAATCATAATAAGAAGGT